>JAHCHA010012833.1:0-26839 GCA_027742795.1 Vigna hirtella
GGAGCCAACGTGACTGTCTGAGTGCCGCTCAGCGGTAAACTGCCGCTGAGCGGCAGTTGCGGCTTCTCTTTTTGCATTATTTGATGTCTTATCTGATTTCATCTCTCTCCTTCTTCACTTCTTTCACCAAATTCACCTTAAAACCTGCACAAAAACACTGAAATCAAGCATAAACCTGTCCAGCTCTCTTATTTCTGAAAATATAAGTAAAAGCATGATTTCAAGCTAGTTTCTAAGCATAAAGGTTGCTTTTAGTATCAATTTTAAGCATAAAAATAACAGTTTTTCAACTGTTATCAGGAACCCATTTTTACTTTCCCTTTAGAACACCAACATTTTTAAAATAGCAGTTTCTTACTGCGTGACCAAGTGTATTGTAGTAAAAACATGCATTAGTAGTAGGTTTACTCAAATCAATAAATTTCTTTGAGTTGATCCTATTACTTTTAGCCTTATAACCAATACCTTGTCTGTAGATAGCTCTTCCAGATGATCTCAACACAACATCAAGATTTTCTTTGCCTTGAGTGAATTTTTCCAATGTGCTGGTTAAGTACTCAATTTTCTCAACATGTAGAGGACAATTATCACACTCTTTCTCAATAACTTGTACTTCAGTGTTTATGTCTTTGCAGATTTCAGAGCTTCTTCAAGATCTTTTTCAAGCTTTTCATTGTCCTACACAAGATTATCAATTTTGTATTCATAATATTTTCTCTCAGATGATAATCGATTCACTTTGTAAAGTCGAATGGCCTCTACATGAATTTCCTGAAATGCATCCAGTAGCATGTAGTACTTGACTTCTATTGGTTCATTTTCGAAATCACTATCACTATCATCGTCTGATTGTGCAGAGCCTGCCATGAAGCATAAATTTGAATCCTCTTCAATACTATTGTCATCATCACTTAAAGAGTCTTCATCACTATTTTCCCAAGCAATATAAGCTTTCCTCTGCTTCTTGTTCTTGTCCTGAGGATACTTGGAGAATTCTTTCTGCTTGTTCTTCAAGTATGGATAGTCAGGCTTGATATGACCATCCTTTCCACATTCATAACATTGAACAGCGTTGCTTCTTGAACTCTTCTTTCCTCCTCTTGAGAAACCTGCATTGTTAGTTACAGAATTTTTATTTCTCATGAATCTACCAAATTTTCTTACCATCATATTCATCATTTCTTTTTCTGGTATATTTGCATCTGATTCAGTTTCAGGTTCATGAATCTTTGTAGCTTTCTTGCTTGTGGCTTTTAGAGTAATCAATTTCTTCTCTTCAATTTCTCCTTCTTCCTTTACCCTTCCAAGCTCCAATTCATGTTCTTTGAGTTTTCCAAACAATGTAGCCATGTTCATTCTGATCAAGTCTCTTGATTCAGAAATTGCAGTAACCTTGGGTTGCCAGCTTCTATTCAGACTTTTCAATATCTTGATATTGATATTTTCTTTGTCAAACACTTTTCCTAGAGCCATGAGGTGGTTGACTATATGTGTGAATCTTTTTCGCACCTCGTGGATAGTCTCACCATCCTTCATTCTGAATAATTCATACTCTTGTATCAGTGAATTCTTTTTGGCTCTTTTGACTTCGTCTGTGCCTTCATGAGTAACCTCAAGAACCTCCCACATTTCCTTGGTAGTCTTGCATTGTGATATCCTGAAAAATTCATCCATGACTAGTGCAGAAGCAATAACATTTCTAGCTTTAACATCATATTGAGCTCTTCGGTTCTCATCTTGAGTCCACTCAGAAAAGTTTTTCAAAACAGGTTTTCCATTAACAACATGAGTTGGCTCAAATGAATCGTTTAGAGTTGCATCCCAAACTCCTTTATCCACGGATTCAAGAAAGATTTGCATCATAATTTTCCAGAAAGCATAGCCTTCTCCAGCAAATAGTGGTGGTCTATTTATGGATGCACCTTCACCAAAGGTTTGAAAAGTCAAAGCCATTTTTCAGGATCAGTCGATTTAAAGAAAAAGATAATTGACTTCTTTTTCAAATATCTTATGAAAACCAGCTCTGGTGCCAATTGTTGAAAAGAGAATGGCTTAATTTCTCACACCAAGAGGGGGGGGGGTGAATTGGTGAAATGTAAAAATAATGTTTTCTTTAAATCTTTTTCGCAAAGTGTATGCTTTTAAAAGCTTTCTTGAAACGCAATGAAAAATATTTGTTTATGCAGTGAAAATTAAATCGATTGAGTAAAGTAAGAAGTCGACTGAATAAAAGAGTGTTAGGGATAGAAAGATCAAACACAGAGTTTTTATACTGGTTCGGCCAAGCCTACATCCAGTGTCCTTCCAACCACAGGAAGCAAATGCACTATAATGATCAATGTTTTTACAACAAGGCTTTTATAGAGACCTCCACGTCAAAAATATAAAACACCTCTCTTACCCTCTAATCAAAATATAGGCATATACAAACAGACTAGCAGCAAGAATCCCCTCTCATGCAGTCCAAACCCTTTGAGCCACCCTCAAAGTCAAGAACGCAGCATGCTCGTCTTCCTGTAATCACAACAAGGAACCTCAATCCAATCTTCACAAGATTGTAGTCTCTGATCTCTCAGTTACACCCAATGTGCAGAATTGATCAGCCTTTGTACGTGTAGTTAACTTGCTCTTCAAGAATCCACAAGTAGATGATCACCACAGTCACTTTTTGTTTCTTGGAGCTCTTTCTCTCTTTCTGTAAGAATGCAATTTCTGCAAAAGATATCACAAACTGTTAGATTCACAAAAGTTCTTCCAAAAATCAAATTCGCGTCAATTTATAGATTTTCAGAATTCAAACGCATTTTAATCGACTTAACTACTAATGCAGTCGAATATAGTAATTCTTTTATAGAAGTTAGCAACAATCAATGCTATTAATTGAATGTACAATTAATGCAATCGAATCTCATTAAATCTTGGTCAACATATTTAAAAATATAGCCGTTGTAATATTTAATTCAAGCATTAACAGAATTTCAAAATTGTCACAGACTCAATCGAATGCATGTTGCATGTAATCGACTATATAACACAGTTAAAATAAGTTTTGAAAAACTTTCACTTTGAAAATCCTCATAGCACACTTTGAAAATGATTTGTGCAAAGCCACGAGTTTTAATCTACTTAAATCATAATGCAGTCGACTTAAAACTGTTGTTTTGCCATACAATTAAAAGTTCAACATAAGTGCTTGTGGTTTTCCTTCTATAAAGCATTAGACATGCATTCACCAATAAAATCAATTATATAGCACAGTGAAATGCAATGTATCAACACAATCATGTTCTCAATGCTTTAAACATATTTACACAATGATTAAAACATATAACATGTGTTATTAATTATGTTGTCATCATAAAAAAACCAGAAGTTCTGAGATTGTAGGTTCATCTAAACCAGTGCTCCCCCTATCAACAATCTCAACAATATTATCTGCATACTTTTGTCATTTTTCACACTTTCTTACATGCGCGCAACAATCTTGTTCCATGGTTAACCAAAAGTAACTCGCTCTCAGAATCTTTCTAGCCATTGAGTGCCCATTTGATAACACTTCGGCAAGTGTACCGAATCGTATCAAGTAATAATAATTGGTAAGACCAAGTATCGTTTCCCTAGAGACTCACGGCCTAAACATTCATATGATTTCTTGATTAATTAAGACTTGTAAACGAAATCATTGTGTTTGTATTACGGAAAATAAATATGCATGCAAGTTTGATCACATGGATTGAAAGATGCAAAGGTGATTGATATAAAATATTGAATGATTATGTTGTTGGGGTTTCCGACTTATCCTATCCACTCTCATGTATTTATGACTTCATCTTCTTCATTAATGTTAATGCCACTTTCTAATTTACCTTAAACCCGATGTCTCGGTGAAGAAAGCCTACTCCTAATTACTAGTTCACAATGTCTTGTCTCCCTAGCAATTAATCATGCATTACTTCGCACAGAAGCTTAAAGGCAACCAACCCTCATATTCCTATGTCTAGGTAATATTGCTTTTGGGAGAATTTCCCCAGTTCTAGATTTTCTCATATGTGTCCATAGTGACAAAATCAATAATCATGCAATTGAATGAGTTAAACAAAGCATGCATAGAGTATAAAGGAAAAACCCTAACAATTAATGAAGTAAAGCATTTTATAATAAGAATCAATTCAATACATGAGAGTTTCAAAGGATTACATGTTTCCCCAGCAACAATGGAGGTTTAGTTCACAATAGACATGGTGAAACTAGATGAAAATAATGAAAAGAATGAAAGATAGAACCCTAAAAGTTGAAGATGGGAGCTTCGCATCCAAAATCCACCTCCGAGGGGTGAAAGGAGTGTATTTTCGCCTCTTTCTATCAAAAGATATCAACCCTAGAACATCCAAAACCTTAAATAGTTTCTTAAAAATACAGAAAAATGGCCTAAGCCCAAGTCGTCAGCGCTCAGCGCCCCAAAATGGCGCTCAACGGTAGCTGTGGCACTCTTTTGACCCTCAGCGGTGGCGCCCAAGCGTGAAACAGTGCTGTCAAAATCCAACTGGCGCTTAGCGGTGGCGCCCAGGTGTGAAACAGTGGTTGCACTTCCAGACTGACGCTCAGCGGTGGCGCCCAGGCGTGAAACAATGGTTCTTCTATGTGCCACTTTTCTAGCCTTTCATGACTCCAACTCCTTGCTACTTCAACTTCTTCATCCAATTCATCTTAATTTCTGTCAAAACAAGGAAAAACAAGCATAAAACCCATTCAACTCTCTTATTCTCACAACTTAATCAAAAGCATGATTTCAAGCTAGTTTCTAAGTCATAAAGGGTGTTTTTAATATCAAAATTAAGTATAAAAATAACGGTTTTTTAACCGTTATCACAACCCCAAACTTAGAACATTGCTTGTCCTCAAGCAAACAAGATATAACTCAATCTTCCACCAATCAATGCAGTGGTTCAACACATTCAAAAACTTTTTCTTCTAAGAGAAGTAATTACTCAAATCAGCTTATCAAAAAGAATTCAGTCAAGATGTGCACATGCTTTGATTAATAATCACTCATCATGATGTTCACATACTCACATAATATCCAACAGATGCTATCCTCATGAATGATCAATTAACTAAGCATAAATGTAATCATGTATTCATGGAACTCTTCCTTACCAAACAAAGTGTTTCACTCAATCACCGGTATATATAGAGGTCACTCCTTCACTCTACTATCCCAATGTCACATAGAAAAAAATTGCCTTTCATTTACCACAATCAATCATACTCACAGACAAGTATCATCACAAGGACTTTCTATGGCTTATAACGTGGTTGAGCTAAGAAGAAAAATTGGTTTTTCAAGATCACAAAATCCTTGAGTTAAAAGAGTCATTCATAAATTTATCATTCAAGTTCAATCTCTCTTTGGACAAACCAATCTCACTCATCCCCAACTTTCCCCTTTTTCCATTGAGCTTTTCTTGCTTTGTGTTTTATTTTCTTTTCTCTTTTTCATACTTGCTCAACACTTAGCTCAATGCTTTTCATTACTTTCTTTTTCAATTCCCCCAATCAACCCCAAACTTGAACCTTTATTAATACCACACAATGATTCTCAACTTAACTCAAGGAAAATATTTTCACAAGGGATCTGTTTAAGGCTTGAGGTTCAAAAAGGGTAGAACACTTCGTGCTCTTTTTCATTTGGCTAAAATCATGCATTGGGTAAGAAAAAGGGTAATAAAAAATGGCCTTGATCGTCCGACACAAGTAAGCAAGTAGTTCAATCATGGAAACCTGGGCAATATCATTCATGCTTTCAAAAGAATAGCATCCATTCAAACAAATACTCTGGAGTTCAAAACCTCACACAAGTTAATTCATGTTCCACATACACCAAACACACCATGCTTAGCATTATAACCACAATCATAACATCATGCATCTGTTCACAAGTTTGTGAACAATAATCACCTGTATATCAAGCATCCTATGCAACATCTCAACATCAATCAATATCAAAGCATCATCAAGCAATACTCATCACACACAAATCAATATCAAACCACCACATCAGATATAGGTTTCAAATTGAGTATATCACACCTATTCTGAAAACCGAAACAAAATAATGTTCATAAGACAAAGATAAGAAACATCATGTTCTAATGCAAATAAAATTCATCAGTAAATCTTATCATCATCAATCTGAGCCCTCCTCCTCATCATCATTCTCCTCTTCTTCATCTTCATCTGCATAATCATCATCATCTTCCATAGCTGAAGCTTCAGCTGCTCCAGCTGCTCCAGCTCCACTAGCCTGTGCCTGATCCTCTTGCCATCCCACCACAATATTGAATTCATCCATTGTCCATTGCCGGCTAGGGGCTGGATCATACAACCCTATAATCATCTCTGCAGTGGCCACCTGTCCTCTATGCAATGCCTACATCCTAGACTCCATTAGGGACATATACATATCCCTCATCTGAAAAGGTTGTGCATCATGAGGTTGTTCTTATGCTGGTGGTGGTACCCTCCTATGAACTCTAGGAGGATGTGGTGGTGGCACCTACTGGGCCGCCTCATCCACCAGGTAGTACTGCAAATGTACCCAATCGTATCAAGTAATAATAAATGGTAAGACCAAGTATCGTTTCTCAAGAGACTCAAGGCCTAAACAGTTATGTGATTTCTTGACTAAATTAGACTTGTAAACGAAATCATCGTATTTAGATTGCGGAAAATAAACATGAATGCAAGTGTTGATCAATTGGATTGAAAGAGCAAAAGTGATTGATATAAAATATAGAATGATGTTGTTGTTGGGGTTTATGACTTATCCTATCCACTCTCATGTATTTATGAATTCATCTTCTTCATTAATGTTAATGCCACTTTCTAATTTACCTTAAACCCGATGTCTCAGTGAAGAAAGCCTAATCCTAATTACTAGTTCAAAATGTCTTGTCTCTCTAGCAATTAATCATGCATTACCTTCGCACAGAAGCTTAAAGTCAACCGATCCTCCTATTCCTATATCTAGGTAATATTGCTTCCGGGAGAATTTCCCCAATTCTAGATTTACCTATATGTATCCATATTGATAACATCAATGATCATGCAATTGAATGAATTAAACAAAGCATGCATAGAGTATAGAGGAAAAACCCTAAAAATTAATGAAGTAAAGCATATAAAATCAAGAATCAATTCAATACATGAGGGTTTCAAAGGATTACATCATTTCCCCAACAACAATGGAGGTCTAGTTCACCATAGACATGGTGAAACTAGATGAAAATAATGAAAAGAATGAAAGATAGAACCCTAAAAGTTGAAGATCGGAGCTTCTGCATCCAAAATCGACCTCCGAGGAGTGAAAAGAGTGTGATTTCGCCTCTTTCTGTCCAAAGATATCAACCCTAGGTCGACTAAACCCATACATAGTTTATTAAAAATACAGAAAATTGGCTCAAGCCCAAGAAGACAACGCTCAGCTGTAGAATTTTGCTCAGCGATAGAATTGCGCTCAGCGGTAAGTGCGACATTTAGAATGACGCTCAATGGTGGCGCTTAAGCATGTGACAGTGTATTCAACATCAAGCTTGGCGCTCAGCGGTGAAAATGACGCTGAGTGGTGGCTGCGATTCTTCTTTTGTGCAGTTTTTCTTCCTTTCTTGAGTCCAACTCCTTGCTACTTCAACTTCTTTCATCCAATTCCTCTAAATTCCTGCCAAAACAAGGAAAACCAAGAATAAAACCTATCCAACTCTCTTATTCTCTTAACTTAAGCAAAATCGTGATTTCAAGATAGTTTCTAAGTCATAAAGGTTGTTTTTAATATCCAAATTAAGTATAAAAATAACGGTTTTTCAACCGTCATCACAACCCCAAACTTAGAACTTTGCTTGTCCTCAAGCAAACAAGATGTAACTTGGTCTTCCACCAATCAATACAATGGTTCAACACATTCTAAGACTCTTTCTTTCAAGACAAGTAATTGCTCAAATCAGCTCATCAAACAGAATTCAGCGAAGATGCACACATGCCTTGATTCAAAATAACTTATTATGGTGTTCACATATTACAATATCCAACAGATGCTATTCTCATGAATGATCAATTAACT
Source organism: Vigna hirtella (assembly GCA_027742795.1). Lineage (NCBI taxonomy): Eukaryota > Viridiplantae > Streptophyta > Magnoliopsida > Fabales > Fabaceae > Vigna > Vigna hirtella. The sequence goes on from JAHCHA010012833.1 coordinate 8,117, forward strand.
AAGCATAGATGTAATCATAAGCTCATGGAATTATTCCTCACCAAAGGTAAAGTGTTTCACTCAATCACACAAGTGTATATAGAGGCCACTCATTCACTCTACTATCACAATGTCACATGAATCAACTTTGCCTTTCATTTAACCACAATCAAATATACTCACAAGCAAGCATCATCACAAGGACTTTTCTGTGGCTTATAATGTGGCTGGGCTAAAAACAAAATTGGTTTTTCTGGATCACAAAATCCTTGAGTTAAGAAATTCATTCACAACATTCTTACTTCTTCCCAACTTTCCCTTGCATTGAGCTTTTCTTTTTCTTTCTTTTCTTACCTTTTTCTTTTGTTTTTTCATTTGCTCAACACTTAGCTCAATGCTTATGTATTTTCCTTTTTTCAAATTTCTCAACAACCCCAAACTTGAACCTTTATCAATACCACAAATATTCTCAACTTAACTCAAGGTAAAAATTTTCACAAAGGGTTTTCAAATCCTGTTTAAAGCTAAAGGTTCAAAGGATAGAACACATTGTGCTCTCTTTTATTGGTCTAAAATCATGCATTGGCTAAAAAGGTATAACAACAGATGGCCTTGATCATATGACACATGCAAGCAAGTGATTCAATGATAGAAACCTGGGCAAAGTCATTCATGCTTTCAAAGTAATAGCAATCATTCACAAAACTCTGGAGTTCAAAACCTCACACAAATTAATTTATTTCCCACATACACCACATACACATCCTGCTTAGCATATAAATCACAATCATAACATCATGCATTTGTTCGCCATTTTGTGAACAATCACCTGTATCAAGCATCCTATGCAACATCTCAACAACAATCAATATCAAAGCATCATCAAGCAATACTCATCATGCACAAGTCAATATCAAACCATCACATCAAATAAAGTTTCAGACCGAGTACATCACAACCTATTCTAAAAACAGAAGCAAATAAGTTCAATAATACAAAAAAAAGATAAGAAAAGTCCTGCTCTAGTGCTAATAGCATCCATCAATAAATGCTATCTGAGCTCCACATCAGCCCATGCTATCAGTCAGAATCTTCCTCCTTTCCTTGTTCTTCAGCATCTTCAAAATAATCATCCTCATCATCTTCCTCCATAGTTAGAGCATCAGCTGCTCCAGCTCCACTAGCCTGTGCCTGCTCCTCTGGCCATGCCACCACAGTGTTGAATTCATCCATAGTCCACCGTCGTCCAGGGGATGTATCATACATCCTTATAATCATCTCTGAAGTGGTCACCTGCCCTCTGTGAATAGACTGCAACCTATCCTCCATTAGAGACATATACATGTCCCTCATCTGAAAAGGCTCTGCATCATGAGGCGGTGCATGTGCTTGTGGTGGTCCTCTCCTTTTAGAAGGACGTCATGGTGGTACTGGCCGAGCTACCTCATCTCCCTCACAATACTGTCTATAGTAAGCCTCATCAATCGCCTTCCTAGGCCGCTCCAATGACAGTGTAGAAGTGTTAACCCCAGCTAACTCATAGAGGCATGTGATCAGAGATGGATGTCCCAAGGGTGCCTTGTTGTTCATAGTACTGGCACAAGTCTGAATCTCACTTGCTATGACTTGTCCAATGTTAATGCTCATCCCTCTAAGCACACAATACAAAAAAGGGCCCTGCTGACAGGAATCTCAGAGACATGAGAACAAGGCTGGATATTGGCATGAGAAAACGCCATCCAGTATTTTGCCATGGGAGTCAGATCAGCTCTCCTAATAGGCACAGCTGCACCATTCCTATTCCTCTGAAAATGCCCTCCAGGCACATACAGCATAGTCTTCATATCATCAAACTCTACTCCCTCTTCCATGTTCAAAGCGAACTGACATTGTACACCAATCCATTCAGTATGCAGAAATCTGTTAATAGAGTCAGGATCATACCGAATGGTTTTTCCTCTGACATAGCTCATGTATTTCTCTGTGTGAGAATCACCAAACGGTCTTCCATTGGTGTAAAATTCCTTGACCATTGTTATATTGGCTGGTGCAGGATAAGTGGCTATTCTCTCCCAATTTCTGCTCTTCAGTTCCTCTCCAATTTGAGGAGCCAAGTCTGGTATCTAACCCGCCTTCCACTCCATCAAGAGCCTTCTATCTTGGACAGTGAGGAAGTGTTGCTCATGTCTACGGGAAAATAACTTGTTGGAATAGGGGCGCTCTGGTTCCTTCCTCTTATTTCCCACAGTCTTAATTCTTTTGCTCGATGAGGAGGTCATCCTTACATCAAACACAATTCACAAAACCACAAGAATTATTGTTAAGCGTTAGTAAACCACAAACAACTTCCTAACACTCTTCATATCATCGCTGAGGGAAAATAGTATTGTTAAGACCTCGGCATGTGTACTGAATCGTATCAAGTAATAATAAATGGTAAGACAAAGTATTGTTTCCCAAGAGACTCACGGCACTAAACAGTTATGTGATTACTCAACTAATTAAGACTCTAAAGAACACATTTTGGAGTTTTTAAATGCAAATGCAATAAAATAAACATGAATGCAATTTGATCAATTGAGGCTAAACACAAGAATGAATGGATGAAGTTGATGATATTGTTATTAGGTTTAGATATCACCTAATTTACTCTCATGCATATATGAATTCATCTTCTTCATTAATGTTAATGCCGCTTTCTAATTTACCTTAAACCCGATGTCTCGGTGAAGAAAGCCTACTCCTAATTACTAGTTCGCAATGTCTTCTCTCCCTAGCAATTAATCATGCATTACATTCGCACAGAAACTTAAAGGCAATCGATCCTCCTATTCCTATGTCTAGGTAATATTGCTTGCGGGAGAATTTCCCCAGTTCTATATTTCCCCGTATGTGTCCATATCGACAAAATCAATGATCATGCAATTGAATGAGTTAAACAAAGCATCCATAGAGTGTAGAGGAAAAACCCTAACAATTAATGAAGTAAACCATATATAATCAAGAATCAATTCAATACATGAGAGTTTACAAAAGTTTCATCAATCCCCAACAATAATGGAGGTTTAGTTCACCATAGACATGTTGAAACTAGATGAACAATGGAATCAAAGAATGAAAGAGATAGAAAAACCCTAGAAAGAGAAGAGGAGAGCTATCACCATCCCCAAATCTACCCCCATGGGGTGAAAAGTGTGTTTCTATGCTCAAGCCATCAAAAGATACTAACCCTAGGACATGCAAGTCTTTAAATAGGGAAGAAAAATAACAGAAAACAAGTCCAAGCCCAAAATATATCAGTAAAATAACAAAAAATGGGTCCAAGCCCACGTCGGCGACGCTCAGCGCCCCAAAACGGCGCTCAACGGTAGCTGCGGCACTCAAATGACGCATGACCGTTCGGTTTCACTTTTTACCGATTGGTCTTACACTGTTGATCGTTCGGCATGTGTTCTACCACTTTATTCAGCTTCTCCTCTCACAAACCGTTTGGTTTGTCTATGTTTTTCTACAGCCGTTCGGTCCTCAGTTACACCATTCGACAATTGTCTTTCTTGCTCACATCATTCAGCCTAGTTCCACCACCTTCACACCGTTCGGTCTCTGTTATGAATCGTTCGGTCTCTGTCTTCTCCTCTATCTGACAATTTGGTCAATCTTAGTAACCGTTCAATCTGGGTTCTTAACCGTTCGGTTTGGATTCTCCTGCATCCTACTGTTCGGTCCGATACTGTTTCTGTTCTTTTTGGGTTCCAACTCCTTGGTACTTTTTCTCTTCTTCCAAATCATATCAATAACCTACAAAATTAAGGGAATTTAGTGATAAAATCATTAAGTATATCCTCTACTCACTTATTCACAAAACTAAAGCAAAAACTTGAATTCAAGCAAGGTTCTAAGTCAAAAGGGGTGTGTTTAGTATCAAAATTAAGTATAAAAATAACGGTGTTTCAACCGTTATCAAGTACCCCTCAGCTCCACCTATGCAAGGAAACAACAAGCAAACAGAAAAATCACAATTCTGCAGAAATCGCGTTGAGCGGTAACTGGCGATGAGCGGCAATCAATATTTTTCTGCATAATGGCCCTAGCTAGCCTCTAATCTCCACCCACATGCATTTTTCCTAGTTCCAGACCTTAATCAAGCAATTTAATCGGTCCAATTTCAATCAATCATGCAAAAACATCAAAATCATGCTTGGACAACGATATTCATTCAAAATCATGTTTCCAAAACCCTAGAATGTAAAATGCATGTACTTACTTGGGTGGAGATGCTTAATGTGTGAAGAATGCTCTATGAATGTGAGGAAATCAACCCCTAACAGTAGTGCTCAAACAAAACCCCAAACTTGGATGGAAGCTTGATGTAAAAATAGGTGGAGAAAGGGTTTTTGTGAAAAGGGATGAAGGGAAAAGTGGAGAGAATCCTTTGGAGAGTGCTTGGGAAGTATGGAGTCTGAAAGTGGCGGGCTAAACGCGCCCTAGGGTTAGAAAAACATCTAATGGGCCAAACCCTGCTAAGCCCAACTTTTAGAGACCCAAAGGGAAAATCTGCAACGCTCGCGCTCAACAGTAACTGGCGCTGAGCGGCAGGTGCGATACCTATTCTCCTTCTTCCTAACTTGCCCTAAGCGTCCATCACCAATGCCTCTCAACTTCCACTCTCAATTTTTCAAATCTCATATATTTTCTACTCACTCCATACACTCTCACTTAATTAATGCACTTAGTCTCTCACACCACTCAAACATTCAACAATCAATCCCTATAATGCAACTAGAACAAAACCAAAACAAACAAACAAAGACAAATTCAATCAAATGGGTTGCTGATAACAGTTGAAAAACTGTTATTTTTATACCTAATTTTGACATCAAAAACATCAATTTGGTCAGTCTTAGTTTGAAATCATGCTTTTGCTTAAGTTTTGGAAATAAGAGAGTTGGATGGGTTTTATGCTTGGTTTTCCTGGTTTTGGCAGGAATTTAGAAGAATTGGATGAAAGAAGTTGAAGTAGCAAGGAGTTGGACTCAGGAAAGGAAGGAAAAGTGCACAATTCAAGTATCGCAGTCACCGCTCAACGCCATTTCACCGCTGAGCGCCAAGCTTGCTTGTTGAGTACACTGTCTCACGCTTAAGCGTCATCGCTGAGGGCTAATTCTGAGTAACGCACTCACCGCTCAATGCCGTTAACTTGGGCTTGGGCCAATTTTCTGTATTTTTTAATAAACTATATAAAAGTTTAGTCGACCTAGGGTTGGTATCTTTGGACAGAAAGAGGCAAAATTACACTTCTTTCACACCTTGGAGGTGGATTTTGGATGCGGAAGCTTTGATCTTCAACTTTTAGGGTTCTATCTTTCATTCTTTTCATCTAGTTTCACCATGTCAATGGTGAACTAAACCTCCATTGTTGTTGGGGAGAAGATGTAATCCTTTGAAACTCTCATGTATTGAATTGATTCTTGATTATATATGCTTTACTTCATTAATTGTTAGAGTTTTTCCTCTATACTCTATGCATGCTTTGTTTAACTCATTCAATTACATGATTATTGATTTTGTCATTATGGACACATACGAGGAAATCTAGAACTGGGGCAATTCTCCCGGAAGCAATATTACCTAGATATAGGAATAGGAGGATCGGTTGCCTTTAAGCTTATGTGCGAATGTAATGCCTGATTAATTGCTAGGGAGACAAGTGAACTAGTGATTAGGATTAGGCTTTCTTCACCGAGACATCGGGTTTAAGGTAAATTAGAAAGTGGCATTAACATTAATGAAGAAAGATGAATTCATAAATACAGGAGAGTGGATAGGATAAGTCGGAAACCCCAACAACATAATCATTCCATATTCTACATCAATCACTTTTGCATCTTTCAATCCAATTGATCAACACTTGCATTCATGTTTATTTTTCTGGAATATAAACACAACAATTTCGTTTAGAAGTCTTGATTAATCAAGAAATCACATAATTGTTTAGGCCTTGAGTCTCTTGGGAAACGATACTTGGTCTTACCATTTATTATTACTTGATACAATTCGATACACTTGCCGAAGTGTTACCAAGTTTTTGGCGCCGTTGTCGGGGACTCGAGGTTTAACTATTCTATTTGTGTGATTATTGATTAACTTTGACTTGATTTTTATTTTTTTATCTCTTTATTTTATCTTTTTATCTTTTTATCTTTTTCTCCTTTCTATCTTTTTTATCTTTTTGTGCTAACAATTGTTTCTTGGGTTTTGTTTTCTTGTGTATGTAGGATACAATTCGGACTAGGAGCATGAAAGCAACGAAACATCTTCTTGAAGGATTGGACGAAAGTAGAAGGAGAAGGAGAATCCGAACATCTAGAGAATTATTTCCTTCTCCGAAGACAATTCTACAACCCTCACCACAAAGATCTAACCAGAGTACTGAAGAGATAGCTGAAGAAAATAATGGTAGACGTACTCTAGCGGATTACACCACTGTTGTTAGCCCTCATCACTTTAATAGCATTGCTAGGCCGAGGGTCAATGCTGCAAACATGGAGGTGAAATCGGCGTTGATACAATTGGTAAAGAGCAACCAATTTAATGGACTGTCACATGAAAGTCCATATGAACATCTAACCACATTCAATGAGATTTGCAACACTGTGAAGATCAATGGTATGCCGGATGATGCAATAAAGCTAAGTTTGTTTCCTTTCTCATTGGGAGGAAATGTTAAGTTATGGAGTAATTCTTTTTCGGAGGATAGCTTTACTGAGTGGGATGTTGTGGTTTTAAAGTTTCTAAACAAGTACTTCCCACAATCCAAAATCAACAAAGGGAAGCAAGAAATTTCTTCTTTCAGGCAAGGTAGGGAGGAAACGCTAGGTCAAGCATGGGATAGATACAAGAGCTTGTTGAGAAAGACGCCCACTCATGGCTTTGATGAAGCAACGGTAGTCTTCCTTTTCCTTGGAGGTCTTGGTTCACGAACCAAATTAATGTTAAATGCCTTAGTTGGAGGTAATATCAAATGCAAGACTCTAGAGGAAGCGTTTGAATTGATAGACAACATGACTACTAATGACAACGAGATGCATAGTGAAAGAGGAGTTCCACCTCAACAGAAGGGAGTCTTACAATTGCAATCTCAAGATGCCTTGCTTGCACAAAATAAAATCATAACTCAATAGTTGGAGAATTTGACAAAGGCACTCGCTTAGTGGCCAAAGGAGTTGAAGAACGTTTCAGAGGTTTGATTAAAATACCTTTGACTGAAGCACTGCAACAAATTCCTGTTTATGCAAAGCACATGAAGCAAATCCTTGCATAGAAGAGATATCTAGATGAAGAAACTATGAATGAACAGGGAGATTGCAGAGCTATTTTGGAGAAACCACTTCCCCCAAAAGTGAAAGATCCAAGAAGTTTTACTATTCCTTGCTTCATTGGGATGGAGAATATAAGGAAGGCCTTAATTGATTTAGGGTCAAGCATTAATTTGATGCCCTTATCTATGCTCGAAAGGATTGGTGATCTTGAAGTCAAGCAAACAAAGGTGACTTTGCTCATGGCGGATGGATCTTCCAAGAAACCCTATAGTGTAGCGGAAGATGTTGTGGTTTGTATAGAGAAACTTAAATTCCTGATGGATTTTGTGGTGAGAGAGATGGAGGAAGATGAGAAGATCCCAATTATTCTTGGAAGGTCGTTTATGAAAACGGCAAAAGTAATCATCAATGTGGATAATGGGATGATAGTGCTTCAAGACCAAGAGGAAAAGGTGATCTTTAATGTTTTCAAAGCTGAACAGCAGATTCAAGAGAAGGAGACTAATCATGAAGCTGCATGGAAGGATGCACCGTGACTAGCCCTAAAGCTGCAAAGTCGGTCATCAAAGGTAAAAATTGTTTCTTGTCACAAGTTTGGGAAGAAGAAAAAGATGACAAAGGAAGGATGGTTCATGATGATTTGATGGGTGCACAATTCAAACTTGGCACACCGGTAAGACTCAAGGACAAGTTGTGGGTTGTGAAAGATTTCAAAGAGAATGGATTGATAGAAATTGAAGCTCCATATTCAAGAAGAGTCAAGAAGGTGGATCGGAAGCAATTGATGAGTTGGTGTGATGGAAGCAAGAAGAACACCAACACTAAAGATGGAACTTGAGCTTTATTGGGTCAAGCTAATGACGTTAAAAGAGCGCTTACTGGGAGGCACCCCAGTGATTTGAGAACATTAATTTCTTTAATTTTGTTATTTTGGTGATGTAATTTTTAATACTTTGGAACATTGTTTTATTGAGTTATGAGCCTACCAAGGCATAGCATCTTCTGATGGATGCTAGATGGTTGAGTATCTACTGAAGGATACTCCGAAGGTACACCTACTGAAGGGTGATGGTAAGATTTGCACCTACTGATGGGTGTTGGAAGATTTTGGATCAGGCTCGTGATGTTAAACAAGCGGTACCTGGGAGGCAACCCAGTTGATTGAGTTATCTTTGTGTGTTTGTTTTGGTTTTGTTCTAGTTGCATTATAGGGATTGATTGTTGAATGTGTGGTGTGAGAGTCTAAGTGCATTGATTAAGTGAGAGTGTATGGAGTGAGTGGAAAATATCTGAGATTTGAAAAATTGAGAGTTGAAGTTGAGAGGCATTGGTGATGGACGCTTAGGGAAAGCTAGGAAGAAGGAGATTGGGTATCACGCGTGCCGCTCAGCGCCAGCTACCGCTGAGCGCGAACGCTGCAGAGTGTTGTTTGGGCTTTTTAGAAAAGTTGGGCTCAGTGGGGTTTGGCCCAGTAGATATTTTTCTAACCCTAGGGCACATCTAGGCCGCCACTTTCAGCCTTCATGCTTCCCAAGGAATCTCAAGCACTCTCCAAAGGATTCTCTCCACTTTTCCCTTCATCTCTTTTCACAAAAACCCTTCTCCATCCATTTTTGCATCAAGTTTCCATCCAAGTTTGGGGTTTTGTGAGAGCACTGCTATTAGGGGTTGACTTCCTCATATTCATAGAGCATTCTTCACTCATTTAGCATCTTGATGGGGAAGTGCATACCTAGAGAGAATATACTAAATGACATTTAAGAGAATGGGAAAGAAATTAAAAATGGAAGAGATTAAGGAAGAGGAAACTTATGATTTGAAGATGCGCCACTTGAAGGAAGCTCCAAGATAAGCATCAAAGGAGGACCGCCACTTGCTTGAGCAAGATAAAGTCTGCCCAAAATAGGGACTTTGGAGACAGAATACTATCTCAAAGAAGATTGCAAAAGTGCAAATCAACTCAAAATTCAATTGATTCAAGGTAAGGTACAAAAAGGAGACCCCTAAGCCTTCTTATATAACCTTTGGAGTGAGCTAGGATGCAAGATCTAGGAGATGTGGGACTTATAAGTGTGGAGGCCGTCCAGCAGCTGCTGCAGTTCCTCTAGGGACTTTTAAGTCCCACATTGCTCAATTCTCTCCACTCCAAAAGGTTTATAAGGCAACTAGTTCTCCTATAGTTCAAAACATGAAAACTAGCTATGCTCCCTTGCGCTACAAGCTAAGACGTCTTCTTTCTCTTCTTTTCTTTTAAGAACAAGCCATGGAAAGTCCCACATTGCTTGTGCTTAAACAAAAAGAAAGGTTTATAAGCGTTTATTCAACTAGAACTAACGAAAAGAAACAAAGAGGCAAATACAAGCCTATGAAATCTATTCTACTCTTTTTATGCTTGCTGTCACTTTGAAAACTCTTCATTGTTGCCCCATCTATGATCATATCACATCTCGACCCAAGTAAGTACATCCATTTTACATTCTAGGGTTTTGAAAGCATGGTTTTGACTGAATATGGTTGTCTAAGCATGATTCTTGAAGGATTTTGAAGTTTTTGCATGATTGATTGAAATTGGACTGATTAAATTGCTTGCTTAAGGTCTGGAATTAGAAAAAATGCATGTGGGTGGAGAATAGAGGCGACCTAGGGAAATTATGCAGAAAAATCTAGATTGTCGCTCAACGCTAGTTACCGCTGAGCGCGATTTCTGCATAATTGTGATTTTTTGTGCTTTCTTGCTGTTTCTATGCACAGGTGATGCTGAGGGGTATTGTTTTGCCCTCAGCGATGATAGGAAGAGTCTTAGGGAGTTGTTTGTCGTTTACTAATGCTTAACAATAATTCTTGTGGTTTTGTGAATTGTGTTTGATGTAGGGATGGCATCCTCATCGGGCAAAAGAATCAAGACTGTGGGAAATAAGAGGAAAGAACCAGAGCGCCCCTTTTCCAACAAGTTCCTCTCCCATAGACATGAGCAACACTTCCTCACTGTCCAAGATAGAAGGCTCTTGATGGAGCGGAAGGCGGGTTGGATACCAGACTTGGCTCCACAATTTGGAGAGGAACTGAAGAGTAGAAAGTGGGAGAGAATAGCCACGTACCCTCACCAGCCAACATAGTAGTGGTCAAGGAGTTTTACACCAATGCAAGACCATTGGGTGACTCTCACACATAGGACTATATAAGCTATATTAAAGGAAAAATCATTCGCTATGGTCCTAACTCTATTAACAGGTTTCTGCATACTGAATGGACTGGTGTGCAGTGTCAGTTTGCTCTGAACCTGGAAGAAGGAGCAAATTTTGAGGATATGGAGAGTATTCTATGTGTGCCTAGAGGGCATTTTTCAGTGGAATAGGAATGGTGCAGCTGTGCATATTAGGAGAGCTGATCTAATTCCCATGGCATAATTCTGGATGGCGTTTTCTCATGCCAATATCCAGCCTTGTTCTCATGTCTCAGATATTACTGTCAACAGGGCCATTTTTCTGTATTGTGTGCTTAGAGGGAGGAGCATTAAGATTGGGCAGGTCATAGCAAGTGAGATTCAGACTTGTGCCAGTACTATGAACAACAAGGCACCCTTGGGGCATCCATCTCTGATCACACACCTTTGTGAGTTAACTGGGGTTAACACTTCTTCACCACCATTTGAGCGGCCTAGGAAGGCGATTGATGAAGCCTACTATAGATAGTATTGTGGAGGAGATGAGGTAGCTCAGCCAGTACCACCACGACGTCCCTCTAGAAGGAGAGGACCACCACAAGCACATGCACCGCCTCATGATGCAGAGCCTTTTCAGATGAGGGACATGTATATTTCTCTAATGGAGGATAGGTTGCAGTCTATTCACAGAGGGCAGGTGACTGATGACAAATTTATGAACACCGAAATACGGCGCCACAAACTTGTTGAACAATCGGCAAGTATGACCGAATCGTTTCAAGTAATAAACTCGGTAAGACCAAGTATCGTTCTCCCAAAGGACTCACGACCTAGTTTAGTTATGTGATTCGTTGATTATTTAAGACTTAAGAACGAAATAAGTGGAATTTAATATGCAAAATAGAAAATAAACATGTATGCATGAGTTTTGATCAATGGCTATCACAAAATACAAACACTTCAATGGAATATATGGATGAGTATGTTGTTGGGGTTATCAATTTCATCTTATCCACTCTCATATATTTTAGGAATTCAACATTCTTTTCATCATTGTTAATGCCACTCTCTAAATTACCTTTCAAGAAGGCTTATCCCTAATTACGAGTTCATACGATTCCTAGCATTCCTAATAATTAGTTCTTTTAGTGCAGGAGCTTAACGACAACCAATAAACTATTGGGAGAGATTCCCCGGATCTAGACTTCCCCGTACGTTCCCGTATCGACAAAATCAATAATCATGCATTGAATGAGTTAAACAAAGCAAGCATTGAGCAAAGAGGAAAAACCCTAACTAATGATGAAAGAACGCATAGGTCTTAAATATAAGATGGAAAAGCAAATTCCATATATGAGAGTTTCACAAGACTACATTGATTCCCCAACAACAATACAAGGTTTAGTTCACCATATTCATGGTGAAACTAGATGAATAATAATGGAAGAATGAAAGATAAAACCCTAGAAAGGTGAAGAGGTAGCCTGAGCATCCAAGATCCTCCTTCAAAGGGGTGGAAGAGAGAGTGTTTGCTTCGTTTCTGCCAAAGATACAAACCCTAGGAAACCCTAAAGCTTATATACTATTCGTAAATTACAGAAAATTAGGCCCAAGCCCAAAAATAGTGCCGCTCAGCGGTAAAGTACCGCTCAGCGGTAAGTGCGTGAGTTGGTTTCTTCCCCTCAGCGGCCATTTTGCCCCTCAGCGGATCCAACGTGAACTCCTGAGTGCCGCTCAGCGGCAGTTGCGGCTTCTCCTTTTGCACTTTTTGATGTCTTTTCTGATTTCATCTCTCTCCTTCTTCACTTCTTTCACCAAATTCACCTTAAAACCTGCACAAAAACACTGAAATCAAGCATAAACCTGTCCAGCTCTCTTATTTCTAAAAATATGAACAAAAGCATGATTTCAAGCTAGTTTCTAAGTGTTAAAGGTTGCTTTTAGTATCAATTTTAAGCATGAAAATAACAGTTTTTCAACTGTTATCACAACCCCAAACTTAGAACTTTGCTTGTCCTCAAGCAAACAAGATGTAACTCTATCTTCTACCAATTCATTTAATGGTTCACTCATTCAAAAATCTTCTTTTCAAGATAAGTAAAAACTTCAATCAAACTTATGACCAAGATTTCAATCAAGATGTGCACATGCTTTGGTGTTCACAAAGTCACTTAATATCCAACAAATGCTATTTTTTATGAATGATCAATCAATTAAGCATGGATGTTCATGTGCTCATGGAATATTTCCTCACTAAGTAAAGTGTTTCACTCACACACAAGTGTATAAGAGGTAATCACTCATTCACTCTACTATCACAATGTCACATGAATCAACTTTGCCTTTCATTTAACCATAATCAAAACATTTACAAACATGCATCATCACAAGGACTTTTCAATGGCTTATAATGTGGCTGGGCTAACAAGAAAATTGGTTTTTTTCTAGATCACAAAATCCTTGAGTTAAGAGAATCATAACAACACAATTATTCTTATTTTTCCCAACTTGCCTTTGCATTGAGCTTTGCCTTTCTTTTCTTTTCTTTCTCTTTTTCTTTTCACATTTTTATTCCTTAGCTTTTAGCTCAATGCTTTTCCTTTTTCATGCTTTCTCAACAACCCCAAACTTGAACATTTATCAATACCACATAAGATTTTCTACTTAACTCAAGGTAAAGCTTTTCAAAAAGGTTTTTCAATTTATGTTCAAGGCTAAGGGTTCAAAGGATAGAACACAAAGTGTTCTCTTTTAGTGGGCTAACTTCATGAACTTGGCCAATAAAAAAGGGTTCCAACAAATGGCCTTGATCATATGATGCAAAACAAGCAATTGATTCAATCATAGAAAACCTGGGCAAAATCATTCATATTTCCAAAGTAATAGCATTTAATCAATAAAAACTCTGGAGCTCAAAACCTCACATATCAGCTCATTCACATTTGACATACACATCCTGCTTAATCTCACAATCACAATCATAATATCATGCATTTGTTCACAGAGCTTGTGAATCACCTGTATAAGCATTTTATGTGCACATCTCAACATCAATCAATCAATAATCATCATCAAGCATTACTTATCACACAATCACAGTCAATAGCAAACCATCATAACAAACCAGGTTTACAATAGAGTACATCAAGCCTAATCTAAAACAAAAGTAAATAAGTTCAGAACACTTAAACCAACAAAAGCATAAGTTCATGATAGCATTCATCAGTAAATGCTATCTCAGCTCCTCATCAATCTGAGTTGTCCTCTGTATCTTCCTCTTCTTCCTCATCTTCATCATCTTCAAATGCATCATCATCATCAGCTTCATCTTCTTCCATCTCCCTAACTGAAGCTTCAGCTGCTTCAGCTCCTTCTCCTTGCACTGGCTCCTCTGGCCAAGCTACCACATTATGGAATTCCTCCATAGTCCACCTGTGAGCTGGAGGTGTATCATACATCCCCACAATCATCTCAGCTGTAGCCACCTGCCCTTTATGAATGGACTGTAACTGAGCACCTATAAGAGACATGTACATGTCCCTCATCTGGAACGGTTCTGCTTCATGTGTTTCAGCAGATGTCTGGCTTTGTGCTTGCCCTCTCTCTCTACGAGCACGGCGTGGTGGAACTGGCTGAGCTGCCAACTCACCTCCACAGTACTGTCTGTAATAGGCCTCATCAATGGCTTTTCTTGGCCTTTCAAATGGTGGAGCAGAAGTGTCCACCCCAGCTATCTTGCAAAGGTGAGTGATTAAGGAGGGATGTCCTAGGGGTGCTTTGTTATTTGAGGTATTGGCACACACACTAATCTCATCAGCTATCACCTGCCCAATATTCACATTTAAGTTCCTGATAGCACAGTAGATGAAGAGTGCCCTACTGAGAGTAATATCTGACACATGTGAACATGGCTGAATGTTGGCATGAGAAAATGCCATCCAATACTTTGCAAGAGGATTCAGATCAGTCCTCCTAATGTTTACCACTGAGCCAGATCTATTCCTTTGGAAGTGTCCTCCAGGTATACACAGTACTCTCTCTACATCCTCAAAATCAGCCCCTTCCTCCATGCAAAGAGCAAACTGGCACTGCTCACCAGCCCACACAGTATCCAGGAAGTTATTGATAGAATCAGGATCATACCTGATAGCATGGCCTCTGACATAGCCCAGATAATTTTCAGCTGGATAATCACCAATCTTCTTTGCATTGGTGTAGAATTCTTTTACCACAGCTATGTTGGCAGGTGCAGGATATGTGGCTAGCTTTCCCCAGTCATTCCCTAACAATTGCTCTCCAAATTGAGGAGTAAAATTTGGTATCATTCCAGCTTTTCTCTCCATAAGGAGTCTCCTGTCTTGCACCACCTTGAAGTGCTTCTCATGTTTCCGAGAGAGGAACCTACTAGAATGGGGCTGTTCTGGTTCCTTTTCCTTTCTCTTGGTTGCCATGGTTTTCAATCTTTTTCCTGAAGAGGATGCCATTCCTGCAATCAAATACAGATACAAAACCATAGAACATGATGTTAATCATTAGTCCAACACAAAATACAACTCCTTTTCGGAGCTAAACCACCGCTGAGGGTCAGATTTACCCCTCAGCGCCACCAGTGCCACGTTCCAGAACGCAACAAATCAAAAAACTCAAGTCTGGCAGAGTGTCGCTCAGCGGCAATTTACCCTTGAGCGGTAACTCTGCAGAATTTTTAAAAACCTCTTTTAAGCTGTCCTAACTCCACCCAAATGCAATTTTCAGTTTTCTAGATCAAAATCATGCAGTTTAATCGGTTCAAACATCAATTATATCATCAAATCATGGATAGAAATCAAAACCCCTAAATATTCATGCTTTGATAATCACATTAAAAATTAAGAACCCTAGAATGAACAAAATGCTTTACTTACTTGGGTGGAGATACTAGATGCAATGAGAATGCTTCCAAGCTAAGATGATCTCTTCCAACCCCAAACTTTGATGAAACACTAGTGAGAAAGTGAGTGGAAGAGAAATTTTTCAAAAGAGAAGAGGGAAAAGATGTGGAAAACCTTGGAAAAGGTATGTGGGAGTGTTTGTGCAGAGAAGAGCCTGAAAATAGAAGCTTATGCGCAGCTTAGGGTGTAAAAATACCCTAATGGGCTCGGGTTCCGCTAAGGGGAGCTAAAGTCCATTTTGCGAGAGTACCGCTCAGCAGTAAGTTGCCGCTCAGCGGCACTTTCGTGAAGTGCTCTTCTCCTTTCTTGCTTAACCTAAGTGCCTCCTAGACATGCCCCTCACTGGTTCCCTGTTATCCAATGTTTAGAATACTTATGCAAACCCTATTATGCTACTATAATGAAACAAACAAAAATAATCAATCAACTGGGTTGCCTCCCAGGTAGCGCTTGTTTAACGTCACGAGCCTGACCCAAAATCCACCAACACCCATCAGTAGGTGTTACAATCTTACCAACACCCATCAGTAGGTGTTACAAACTTACCAACACCCATCAGTAGGTGCAAAATTTTTTCACCAACACCCATCAGTAGGTGTTACAGACTCAACATCCTTCAGTAGATGCTATATCCAACAAAGTATTTACAAAAATAATGTCCACAAATTAAAAGTTACAAAACAAACTCAAAAGTTTTTAAATCACTAGGTTGCCTCCCAGTAAGCGCTCTTTTAACGTCATTAGCTTGACCCAGTAAAGTTCAAGTTCCTTCTTCATGGTTGATGTTGTTATCCCACCAACTCCTCAGCTGTTTCCTGTGCACTGTTTTGATTCTTCCAAAATGTGGAGATTCTATCTCTATCATCTCCTTCTCTTTATAGCCTTTCACAACCCACAACTTATTTTTGATTCTCACTGGTGTACCAAGTTGGGGTCTTCCTTTCTTCCAGTCCTCAGGAACTTTTCCTCCTCTTCCAATCTTTTCTCCTTTATGCACATGAAACAACAAACAATGGTTACCTGTAACCTTGGGCTCTTCATCTTGATGGCTAGTCATGTGTGGATCTTGAAATGCAGCTTTATAACTAGCTTCTTCGTCCTGTGTTTGCCTCTCATCTTTAAAGACATCTACAACAACTCTCTCCTCTCGGTCCTGGAGCACCACTATACCTTCGTTTACATCAATAATAGCTTTGGCCGTTTTCATAAACGGTCTTCCAAGAATGATAGGTATCCTTTCTGTCTCCATCTTCATCACCACAAAGTCTGCCAAGAACTGGAGTTTACCCACACAAACTATAATGTCCTCTGCAATCCCACATGGTTCCTTTGAAGATCCATCGGCCATCACCAAATTAACCTTTACAGGTTTCACATTAACATTGCCAATTTGCTCCAGTAAAGAGTAAGGTATCAAGTTCACACTTGAACCTAAATTAAGAAGAGCTTTTTTAATCCTTTTCTTCCCTATGGTACAAGGGATAGAAAAACTTCCTGGATCTGTTGCTTTAGGAGGGAATGGCTCCTTTTTAACAGTTTTACACTTCTTTGCCTCATCATCTCTACGTCTTTTCTTAGTAGAGACTTCTTCATCAGATTTAGTGTAAACTGTAATTTGTTGTAGAATCTGCTCCCAAGGTGCATCATTATCCACCATCTTGAATAATTCTGTGAAATCCAGTTGTTTCCCTTGATTTATTGGAAAAGGAAAGTATTTTTGCTCTCTATTTGTCTTTTCTCTTTTGTTTCTCCTCCTTCTAACTCAACTATCTCTTCATTAGTACTCTCTACCACCTTGCATTCTTCTCTGGGGTTCACCTCAGTATTAGCCCCAAAGTTTTTACCTGGCCTCTCTTCCACCTGCTTAGTGATCTGCCCCATCTAAATCTCCAAATTCTTTATAGCAGCTTCAGTGCTCTTTTGGGTAGACTCAGTTTTCTGTATGAAATTATTAAGAGTTTCCTCCATCCTCATGGACCTTTCAGTAAGCATAGAAATCTGCTGCCATAAGGTGGGTTGCTGTTGCTGCTAATTAAATTGACCAGCTTGCCCAGTTTGCCCTTGACCAATACTTGGGTGTGGTTTCCACCCTTGATTGTAGTTCCCTTGACGGTATTGATTGGTCATGTAGTTCACATCCTCTACGGCTTCTGCTGGAAAGGCACATTGACCATTGATATGGTCGCCCCCACATAATTCACACAACTGAGATTGTACCTGTGCAGCAGTTTTCAACTCTTTAGGCAATTGTGCAAGTGTTTTAGTAAGAGTCTCCAGCTGTTGAGTTAGAATTTTATTTTGTGCTAGCAAGGCATCATGTGTCTGTAATTGTAGAACTCCTTTCTATTGCATAGGAGCTCCTCTTTCACTGTTGAGCTCATTATCACTAGTAGCCATATTTTCAATCATTTCTGTTGCTTCCTCTGGAGTTTTCCATTTAATGTTTCCTCCTGCTGAGGCATCAAGCATCATCTTGGTTTGTGAACCAAGACCTCCAAGGAATGTAAGGACTACTTCCACTTCATCGAATCCATGCGTGGGTGTTTTTCGTAGCAAACTTTTGTATCTATCCCATGCATGACCCAGTGATTCTTCCATGCCCTGCCTGAATGAAGAAATCTCTTGCTTGCCTTTGTTCACCTTTGATTGTGGGAAGTATTTATTTAGAAACTTGGTTACCACTGCTTCCCACTCTGTGAAGCTTCCCTTTGGAAAAGAATTTAACCAAAGCTTAGCATTGCCTCCTAATGAGAAAGGAAACAAGCTAAGTTTGATCGCTTCATCTGGCACCCCATTGATTTTCACTGTGTTGCAGATCTCATTAAATGTAGTGAGGTGCTCATATGGGCTTTCATGAGATAACCCATTAAATTGATTGCTCTTCACCAGTTGAATCAATGCTGGTTTGACCTCCATGTTAGCTGCATTGACTCTAGGTCTAGCTATACTGTTAAAGTGCTGAGGTCCAGCTGTATTGGTGTAATCAGCAAGAGTTCTTCTGATATTATTATTCTCCATATTTTTTGTGCTATGGTCAGAACCTTGTGGTGATGCTTGCAATAGAGTTTCCGGAGGAGGGAAAAGTTCTCTAGATGTTCGGATTCTTCTCCTCCGTCTACTCTCGTCTAAACCTTCAAGAAGAGGTTCTGCAGTTATCTTGCTCCTTGTTCGAATTGCCTCCTACATACACAAAAGAACAAAACCCTAGAATATTTGGTTAGCACAAAAAGATATAGGAGAAGATATAAGATTTAGAGAATAAAATAAAATAAAATAAAAACAGAAAAAACAAAAACAGAAAATAAAATAAAATAAAATAAAATAAAATAAA
>JAHCHA010012833.1:41839-53065 GCA_027742795.1 Vigna hirtella
AGAAAAGGAGGAACGGAAAACAGTGACAGGTTAGTAAAAAGGGTACCGAGTTGGGTACAGGGGATTGGGTAATCTGGTATTCTACGTCACCGATCTAAAGATGTGATCTTTGTGGGGTTGCATCGATTATAATGTCTGAAAAGTTTAGAAGAAATAATCTGAATTGAGTTTATTTGCTGTTAGGTGAGAGGTGAGACACAAAATGGCAAAAGGGCAGTGAATCAGTATAAGGCAAAACCAGTTAAATTAATATACTGACACCATAGGCCAGTCATGCCAGTTTTAAAGAGACCAAACCAAACTTAAACTAATTAGTTTTGTGTTGCAAAATGGACTTTGATCAGTTCATGAGCAGAAAGGGTAGTACTAAATCATTGTGCCTCAATAATTTTGTACGTTGACATTGTGTAATTAATTAAATGGTGCTTTACTAATAACTATTTTTCTTATCCTTCTATCCGTTATTCATCATATCATTGCCTCCCGACTGTCTTTCTTTCATCAAGTTTAAGAATCTTTCAAATCAAAATTAATCATGTCATTTCTTTCTTTCACATTGGTTCAAATACTCTTGCTCAAGATTATCTTTCTTTTGCTCACCAAACAAAGTATAGTTAACATTTCAAAGATCTGTCATTCTAAATGACAATTGTCAGATCAGTCTAATTCTAGAAGTTGAGATAAGAAAATTAGTGTCTTGAATTTAAATGTGAGTCATTTCAGCTCATGATGTCAAGATCAATTTCATTAATGGGAATCAAATTGAGCATAATGTGACTTTTGAAGAACAATATTTGAATGACAGTTGAAAGAACCATATCTACCTTTTAGTAATATATCAGATCTAATTTGAGAGTGGGTAATACCAGTTTTAAGAACTGTTATTGATTGGTACTACATTTCTTAGAGGTTCTTAGAGGTTCTTGACTGTTATGATAAACTTTGGACTCAAAACTACAAATTAAACTAAAACATCTTGATGAATGAGAACTCAAAACTACTAGCAAAACTGAAACAATTCGATATAAAACAAAGGTAGATTTAAGTTTATCATCACATTACCTTGGAAGGTCACAACTAAAGTTTGTTTAATGATATTAAACATGTTCCAAGTAGTAGCAACCTGTATTAATCACTCCATCTTCTAACACTTGGACTGTTGAAATGGTCATTTTTATGCGTATATGCATAATCATCTTTTAAACTAATCACTCCAGCAACTTGATTTAGTGTTTTTAAACTTGTTCAAACTTTGAATTGGCTCACATCCAAACTGTTACTGAAAAACACCTTGCCACTTCCAAGTTTTGACTGAAAATTGATGGTTTAGTATACTATTATGCACTTAGACCATTATATCAGTAATTGAAATCTGCTACCAACTTTTAAAGATCACTTTAGACTTGCTCAAACTGTGACAACATAAAAATGGTAGACTTCGAAATCTGACTTTGTTATGGCCAAAACTGCAGAAAAATCACTCCATCACACCACCAAAAGTGAGTTTATAACATTCAATTAACTAGGCAATGTTAAAAGTGACTGTAGAATGTGTAACTACACAAGACCAACCTGGAAAATAGCAGCAAGGTGGAGTTAAACAGAAATTAGATGAAATAGCTAAAAATCACTAGTCAAACCTCAAAAAAATTGTACTAATTTTGCAAACTGCACTAAACTAGGAAAATATACTACAAATAAACTATCCTAACAAGTTAAGAATGGTAGAACCTAGCTATTTAAGCACTCACACTACATAAAATACCTAAAACTCAAAATTTGA
This sequence comes from Vigna hirtella, assembly GCA_027742795.1. Taxonomy (NCBI): domain Eukaryota; kingdom Viridiplantae; phylum Streptophyta; class Magnoliopsida; order Fabales; family Fabaceae; genus Vigna; species Vigna hirtella. The sequence goes on from JAHCHA010012833.1 coordinate 43,623, forward strand.
CAACTTAGAAACCTAAAAGTAGTACCTAAAATACACTGAAAGTGCAAAGACTGCAAAGTATATTAAAGTACTCACGAAAACAATAAACTAACTATCTACACCACTTTTAAAAGATAAAAGAAAGACAAAATTGAAGTGTCAATTGAAAAATAAAAAGAAAAACAGAATTTGACTATTGAACACCTATAAATAGACTAAAGTAGGTGAGAATTTTATTTCCTTGCACAAATTTGTTATCAAACCTGCATTTAGACCACCAGTGAATGTTCATCTATATGTTGTATGTTGATGTATATATTGTATGTTCCTGTATATTGTATGTTCATTTATTAGGCTACAATTTGATTAAGTTAAGTAGTCATTTAAAGTCCTATGGTACTAAAAACATTCTCAATAGAATGAAAAGGGTAACAGTACCTTAAACACGTACAATGCACTAAATATGTGAAAGTACTCAAGAGAACTTTAGTAATGTCAGAATATAACTTTAGTAATGTCAGAATATTGACTCCCCCAAATTTTATACACAACCACTTAGGATGTCAAAGGCATTTCAATACTGAGGACTTCTCTTTGGATGCCCCTATTGAATGCCTATGACAATAGTGTTGAAATTGCCTTCCATGTTTGACTTAAGTAGTTGCTGTTTTGGCTAAGTTTTTATTTGTTTGGCTTGTCACAAAACATGGCCCATTTTCCCAACCATCGTGGATGGATGTACGACCGTTGTTATAGTGGAAGGAGAGGTTTGAAGGAATCTTTTGTCATCGGAGTTGAAGAGTTTGTGGAGACAGCCCGACGATATCAATATTATGCTCTTGATGGAGGGATTCGATGTCCATGCATCAAGTGTGAATGTACAAGGATTTTGAAAGATGAAGTCGTCAAACTTCACCCATACCAAAAAGGGTTCATGCCTAATTACACGGTTTGGACATTTCATGGTGAAGAAATTCCTTCGACCTCCACTGCAGCTGAAAAGCGGCTTGCATCAGGTTCGAATACTATTGTACATACATCTGAGATAGATCAATTTGCCTATATGCAAGAGATGGTCGACAAGGCTCTTCGTCGCCATGCTGAACAAGAAACAAACGATAGTCATGATGAAGAGCCTCCAAATGAAACCACTCAGAGGTTTTACAATTTACTGACAGAGGCAAATCTACCTGTATTTGAAGGTTCAATTGAGTCAAAATTGTTAGTGTGCATTAGACTCATGGCTGGCAAATCTAATTGGAACGTGCCCATTCAAGTAGTGGATTTTTATACAAAATTGATGTTAGATTTGACACCACCAAACAATTTTATGCCAAAGAATTATTACCAAGCCAAAAAATGTGTTTCAAAGTTGGGATTGGAAGTCAAGAAGATTGATTGTTGTGTTAATGGATGTATGTTATTCTATGACAATGACAGTGGCAAAAATGATGCATTGTTGGTTGAATGCAAGTTTTGTGGCTCACCTCAATATCATACGATGCGTGCTGGACGGAGGCAAAAAAGACCAATTCCCTTAAACTCCATGTTCTACTTGCCTATAATTCCAAGATTACAAAGAATGTTTACTTCAATGCAAACATCAAAACACATGACAAGGCATGATGGTAACAAAACTGAAGGATTTTTGCGTCATCCTTCTGATGGTGAAGCTTGGAAGCACTTCAATCGTAAACATCCATCCTTTGCTACTGAACCGCGTAACGTCAGACTTGGTCTACGCTCTGATGGGTTTACCCCGTACATTCAGGCGTCTGCATCACCATATTCATGTTAGCCCGTGATAGTTACCCTATACAATCTACCACTTGAGATGTGTATGACAAAGCCTTACATGTTTTTATCGTGTATAATACCAGGTCCATCTAATCCCAAATCATTGATTGATGTTTATTTGGAGCCTTTGATTGATGATTTGAAGAAGTTATGGAATGGTGTTTGGACGTATGACGTTTCAAGGAAGCAAAATTTCCTTATGAGGACAGCCTTGATGTGGACTATTAATGACTTCTCAGCGTATGGCATGTTATCTGGTTGGAGCACGCATGGTCGATTAGCTTGTCCACATTGCATGGAACATAAAAAGTCATTCCAATTGAGTTATGGTCGGAAAAGTAGTTGGTTTGACTACCATCGACGGTTCTTGCCCATTGATCACCCCTTTAGAAGAAACAAAAAGGCATTTCGCAAAGGGCAAGTTGAAACGGATATGCCCTCGCCGAAGTTGACTGGATCACACGTTTGGAGAAGAGTGAAAGACTATCCAAAAGTCACTAAATCTGGTCAGAATAGGATAGAAGGGTTTGGAGAATGACATAATTGGACTAAAAGAAGCATATTCTGGGAACTTCCCTATTGGAAAGACAACTTGCTAAGACACAACCTCGATGTCATGCGCACAGAAAAAAATTTCTTTGACAATGTCTTCAACACAATTATGAATGTTATAGGTAAGACAAAAGATAATGAGAAAGCAAGAAAAGATTTACCTTTGTATTGTGGACGAAAAGACTTAGAGTTGAAGGCGCAAGGTAATGGCCGATTATTTAAACCAAAAGCAAATTACACCATGTCAAAAGACGAGGCAAGAATATTGTGTGGATGGATCAAGGAGCTTAGAATGCCAGATGGATATGCTTCTAACTTGTCCAGATGTGCCAATGTTTAGAACGGTACTATTCAAGGGTTGAAGAGTCATGATTGTCATGTATTCATGGAGACTTTCATCCCTCTTGCGTTCAGTTGTTTGCCAATGCACGTGTTAAATCCACTGATAGAAATCAGTAACTTCTTTAAAGATGGATGAAAATATCCCAATTATTCTCTGCAAATTAGAATCCAAACGTTCAGTTAAAAATAAAGCTAGAGTAGAATGCTCAATTTGTGCAGCTTACTTGCACAGAGAGACAACGTATTTTTGTTCACATTATTTCAAAAACTTCATGTTGTCCCCCACTCATGTCAGAAATGAAATGCAATGGCAAGTTGAACCACGTGAAGGTGCATTATCAGTTTTCTGACAATCAGGCCGTCACGCAGGGAAAGAATTCACTCATTGGTTAACTGATGCTAAATTCAACTCTGCTCATGTCCATGTCTTAATCAATTGTAGTGAAGTTAAGTCGTACCTTGAGTATGTCGTCATCCATCTCTTATCTTTCCAACGGTACAATTGTTATACACTAATGATATTCATTTGTACCAGCTCATTTGTTGTGGGTGAGTTAGTCGTAGAAGGAAATACTTCTGGTAGAATACACTCAGAGTTTCCCCATTGGTTTAGAAATCAGGTCCGTACTTTTTCCTACGTTTAGAGCAAGGTTAATTTGACTCTTGCTTTTATAATTTTTTTAGTATCTTTGTAGGTTTTTAATCAGGCATTAACTCCCACGGTTCAAGAGTTAAGACATCTCTCGAACTGGCCAATGAGATGTGTTAAAGAATGGCACACTTACTTCACCAATGGTTACAAATTCCATACACATGAATGGTCTAAAGGAAAGAAAACATCAAATTGTGGTGTGTATGTCAAGGGCCTAACAAAGGGTTGTTATGATGATTTCTATGACATCATTCATAAAATATATGAGCTAGAGTACAACAGCACTACTTCTCGAAACAAAGTAGTACTTTTTTATTGTGAATGGTTTAATCCTTCTAGAGCTGGTACTAAGGTGGATCTACGCTTTAATATTGTCGAACTCAACCAGAGATTAAGATATGGACCTTTTGATCCTTTCATTCTACCAACTAATGTCAGACAGGTTTATTATGTGCCATATCCACCATTCCGCAATATTGACAAGCGTGGTTGGGTCGTAGCAATACAAACCAAGCCTAGAGGTCGCATTGACTCAAATGAGGTTGAGGAAGATGTTGCGTACCAACTTGACCAAATGTCACAACCACAAGAAATTATTGAAGTTGAACGTATAACCGCATTGGTCGACCCTGATGGTGATGGAAATGAACTAGAAGCAACAATACAAGGTGATGAAGAACAAGAAGAAGAGGAAGAAGAAGAAGAAGAAGAAGAAGAAGAAGAAGAAGAAGAAGATGATGATGATGATGATGACGACGAAGAAGAAGAAGAAGAAGATGATGATGATGATGACGATGATGAAGAAGAAAAAGATGAAGATGAAGATCATGATGACGACGATTGAATGTTGGACATCTATTGTAGCAAATTGAACTATCATTTGAATAGAGTTATCTAAAATACCATCTCAAAATTTGTATGCAATTATTTATACATTCACTTTAAAAACCATTGATCCTTCCTTATTCATTTCTATTTTTTTGCTTTATTTGTAACCATTTCAATGCAGTAATGACAGGACAAGGTTCAGAATGTCCTGATAAAGGAAAAGGGGTAGCAAGGCCTAAAAAGAGGCAACGGCAGGCACCAAAGTATGTACTTAGGGTGCCTGCTAAACTACCTACCATTGCTGCCCGCAGTACATCATCTGTGGGGCCTCCTCCTACCCCTATAATACAGCCTCCTACCCCTGCAGTAGACCCTACTCCTACCTCTGCAATACACCCTTATCCTACCCCTGCAGTACACCCTTCTCCTACCCTTGCACACACCCTTCTACTACCCCTGCAGCACACCCTCTTCCTCCTCCTGTGATTATAACCCCCACTCCTCCCCCTGTGGTTATTACCCCCACTCCTCTCCCTGACCCTACTTCTATACCTTCCCCATCTTGTATACCGCCTTCTAAGACTGTCACACCATCTGCTGATCCAGATTCAAGTGGTGATGGTGAAGGTCTTGACCCGCCCCTCCATGATCGACCATGGATTGAGCCGTATGGTAAAGGGTAGGATTTTAATCTCTTGATATAATTTGATGTTTAAACCCTACTGTAATTCAAATGACTTTTATTATGCAGGTTCATTCCATCTAGGGTTGCTTCCCAGGCCATCACACGTTCAATTAAGCAACAGTTTTTAAGTCCATGGCCTAGTTGGGGAGCAATACCTGATGACGACAAAAGGCCATTCTGGGAGCGCTTTCAGGTGAACAATCCATTAAACTAATTGTCCCTCTTATTTTAGTATGTTCATTAATCAATGTTTGTTCTGTTTAATGTTACAAATGAAGGTGCAATGGAAACCTGAACATGAAAAATTTCCACATGAAAGCATCTCATCGGCTGTCAGAGATCTTTAGGGATGCCCGCAATGCAGGAGAGCGCCTTTACTGGCTGAGTGAACAAATTTTGAACTCTTTACTGGCTCATTGGAATACAGTAGAGTTTCGCAATAAGTGTGCCAAAGCCCAGAGGAACAGAGCATCTGAAAAGGGTGGCACCCTGCATACTGGTGGGTGGATAACCATTCATGAGCATGCCATTCGTATGGTAAAATTTCAATACATAACTTTTTCTTTCATATATAAGTTATGTATTTTCTATTTCATATGTACACTTCTAATTCTAAATTATCTTACAAGCATAAGCTCTGGGACGGGCGGTCCATGTTGATGAGGTCTTTGCACAGACTCATGTAAGGAAGGGCACTAATCAATTCATTGATGAAAGATCTCGGAAGACTCATGTAAGCAAATAACACTATTACTATTACTAATTTTTCATTTATGTTATTCTATCATTCCCTAGCATTGCTTTTAATGTTTCAACAAGAAGAATTTTCTACGAGACTTTCACAGGTTAGATCTGAACATGAGTCAGCTCCTACACCGGATGATGGCAGTAATGCAGAAGACGACATCCGTAGGACATAGTGCTGGGTCGACATCGTTGGTGGGAAGAGAAAGGGACGAGTGTACGGTGCAGGACAACTTGCTGCAAACTATACAACATCGAGAGGAGGTACTCTGAAGCACCAACCTTCTTCTTCCACCACTACTGCTGACGACGTCGTTCTCCGCCTTACGCAGGCACTGGAGCAACATGACCAGGAAATCACTGATTTGAGATCAGAGTTTACAAACTTTAAGGCCCTCGTCATGAGAGTGTTGCCTGAAACTTCACAGGATGAATTCAATATCCCTCCGACCCAGCCACGACCCTCCTCGTCACCCACTGTCCCTCAGCAGCCCACATCAGTCCAACCCTCATTAGTCCAACCCACACCAGTCCAGCCATCTATAGAGGAGCAGGATGATAAAGATCATTCTGATGATAACTATGTACATTATTAGTTTCATTTTGTTATTAGTTGTGATAGAAAAATTTGGATATTAGAACATTTGGAGTTTAGATCATTTGGATGTTAGATCAATTGGATGATTTGGATGTTAGAACATCATCATGTTACATTGTTTTATGTTTTAAATATAAATACATGTTCTATGAATTAATGGATGTTCTATGGATTTTGATCAATCCTCGATATCATTGAGATGCATATTATGCAGGTCTGTATGTGCTTGAAAACTGTTATGCAGGTCTGTTTGTGTTGTGAACAGTTTGGTTTCATAAGAAATACAATTGTGCCTTAGATCTACCTCCAACTTACCGAAGGCTTTTGCCCTTCGGTAACTACCCACGTTAGGTAATTACCGAAGGCTTCCGCCCTTCGGTAATTACCGAAGGCTTTTGCCCTTCGGTAATTACCGAAGGCTTTTGGCCCTCGGTAATTACCGAAGGCTTGGGCAGAAGCCCTCGGTAAATGTTAACGACAAGGGATTTACCGAGGGCTCTTTGGCCGTCGATAAGCCGTCTGTAATTACCTTTTACCGATGGTTTTGGGCTGTTTCCGAGGGCTCCTGGCCTTCGGTAATGCCCTTCTTTTTTGTAGTGGAACGGACAACATGACAAGACAAGAAAATAAGGGTAAGCTAGTGTAATTTAGTTAACTATATAAACATACAATTCATGCAATCATATAATACAATCATCCATTTACAGAAAACATACAAGCATGTTATAACCGACCATTTTTACTCTGATTGTCCGGACTGTATGAATTATGTAGCTACGACGTTCTTGCACTCGTGGAAAGGAAATCTAGAAAAATCATCAGAATTACCATAGCTAGAAACCCAAGCCGTCACACGAGGTTAGCCCTTCATCCCTCATTGTAGATTCCAAGTCTACACATGAGTTTAGTCCGATAGCTGGAACCCCAAACTATACACAACAAAGCCACCTGCTATTCTCACCACATGCGCCACCTTTCTCTACTTGAGACTCGGTGACCATTAGAATGGCAAGATGAACGACAACTTAGTCTGACCATATTCAAACTTTACAATTCCATAACCATTTATGAGATATTCCTCCTTGGAACATTCGTTCTTATCCATATAATACAAATCACATCATACTACTTCATATTCATACTATTCCATCCATATCACATTTTAAATACTATTCTTCATTAACAACATATTTCCTCATCCATAACACCTTTAAATAACTTCAAACTGAACATTAAAATAACATCACCATTGAGCACAACTGACTCGGAAATATCAACACTTATTATGAACAAAACCGGACGGTAGAACCCCTCCTATTTGCGAACATGACCGTACGAGATATTGTTTCCCTATGGTGAACTTGACTGAACGAAATACTATGAAAAAGTGAAACTCAAACATGAGTCGAACGTCTTTGAAGCTGGACATCAGAACAACTCCATTCTAAAACTAAAACCGAACACTTATTGATTAATGCCGACTACTAGTAGACCATACCGAACACTATTATCTTGGACTAATCACTATAGGCTTAGGTCGAACACTTAGGGCTTATGCCGAACGGTATAACCAGGCTAAACACTTTAGTTGAACTAAATACTTATTGTGAGACAAAACATTTTCTCATTATTCAAAGACTATAACCAAACTGTATTTACTAGACATAATCCAAAGAATTGACTGAATACTATAGAACATCTATAATTGGACATAATCAAATACTAAAGCTTGTAATCAAAATGTAAGAGCTGAAAATGAATACTACGAGCTTAGACCGAACACTCTTAAATTCAATTTCAGTTACATAATTTTGGTAATATGATGAGACTGGGTGCTTAGTGCATCACCGAGCACTACTAAAACCGAGTGCTGGCATCTGGCCGAGCACTACCGAGACCGAGTGGTCACTAACAGTTACAGTATATGACTGACCGAACGCTATATTAAATTAAAAATCAACACTAGACCAAGCGATCATTAACTGAGAATCCACAATAGCAGAACTCAGTTAAGACCGAACACCAGAGAGAAGTCGAACGGTCAATTAAAGACCTTCAGCAAACTACATAATTCTGCAGAATAACTGCAGAATTAGGATCAACACCAAACCTTACCAATTCCACTCGGCCACTGAACCAGAATTATGCAGAAACAAAATCATCATAAACACGGCATCAATATTCCACACCAACAGCACTGAACACCCAATTCATCCAATTTTACATTCATACAGAATCATCCAAATCAATTTCATACATTAAAACCAAGTAATTAAATTAGCTAGCTTCCCTTACCTCTTTGACCGAACTGAACAACGATTATTCTTTTCCAGACTTTGCGTTCTCACCAGAAAATCCCAAGAACACCTATATTTCACCGGTTAGTGAGAAAAGACCACCCCAAAATTACTAGAAAAGTGATCAGAAATGAGAAGAAGCTGATGAACACATGCAACTAGGAACTTGGTTTGCATGTGCCGAAAAATAAACGTTTTAAGAAGAAGATGAACATACCAACTCCAGATAACAATTTGATCGGTGCAAAGTGAAACCCTTGACACAAGGAAGACTCAGGCGTTGCCTGATTGATGATCGAAATAAGAAGAAAATGAGAAATTGTGGAAAGAAGGAGAAAAAGTTTAGAGAGAAGGAAGAGAAAATAAGAGGCTGGAGTTTTAGAGAGATACAGATACTGAGAAAATAGGATGAGCTGTGCTTTGGGAAAAATTCTATAAAATGCTCAAACTCTTCTATTTGAGACATCTCTCCCTCCTTTCCACATGTCATTTTTAGGGGTTTGACATTCTCCCCATCAACAAAAATTTTCGTCCTCGAAAATTAAGACATACTAAAGAATGATGAGAGAATAACTCCCTTAGGACATCTCCAAATAGTTCAGGTAGAGTCACCTGTTCTCCTATCCACAAACAACTTTAACTAGACTGATGAATTTTCCTCTAAGTTACTTAGGTAGGCTCTCCATAATGTTGACCTGCTGCAACTCGACCGAACAGAGTGATTGGAGTAAGGGCCGAATGGTTAAGAGAAAAGAGTGAACCGAACAAGAACTCTGAAGTTAGGGACCAGATGGTAACACTAAATAAAGAGGCCGATACACTGGAAAAAGAACCGAACGGTACTGTCAATACAGAGCAGTGGAAAGTTACTATTAGAAACAGTCACAAGTCTGTCAGGAGAGAAAACAATAGTGTAAAAGTTTAACATCCCCAAAAATATAGCTTTAAACTATACTTAATAGTCCTTAC
>JAHCHA010012833.1:60762-80386 GCA_027742795.1 Vigna hirtella
ACTTGATACGATTCGGTCACACTTGCCGATTGTTAAACAAGTTTGTGGCGCCGTTTTTCGGTGTTCATAAATTTGTCATCAACTGCCCGCAAACCTCCATCCACCGCCGCCGCCGCCCTCAAAGCCCTCTTCCGCCCAACTGCCCTCCCGGAGCGACTCCACACAAAGTCCTTTTCCGCCTCCAAAAACGAAGCTTTCTCTACCTCCTTCGAACCTAGCGTAAATCCTTCACTACCAAGAACAGATCTCCAACCTCCTCTGCCGCGAACTCACCGCTGTAGCCGGTTGGCGTGGCGATGACAATAGACAGACCGCCATCCGTAACGGCGGAGCTTCATGAAGATGGCCATGGAAGATGCAAAAGGGGAAATATGCTTCGAAGAGAATCATAACAGAGATGGGAAATATGCTTCGAAGAATAGGGTTTCCACGAAGAGAGAAACCGTGAATGAAGATGTGGGAGGAAAGTCTGGAGAAATACATATTGACCTATATGCCTCGGTCAGAAGGAAAATTGATACATAAATGTTCAATGATATCGCTTTGTAAATGACTGAAGCAGTAGGGGTTGTCGTAGAGGAATTTATGCTTCGGTTTCGTAAATAACCGAAGCAGTAGAGTGCATAGACATCAGTTTCTAATGAACCGAGCCATATAAGTTCATTTTAATTACAAAAATGCCACTGCGTATTAATATGTTTCGGTTTTGTGAAAACCGAGGCATATTAAGCGTGTTAAAATACTGTTTTTCTATTAGTGTTTCTCAAGAATCAATTTCTTACTTTCCTATTATCAGGAACACAAGTCCTTTGGCTGAATCTTCAAAATACCAATCGTTCATAACGCAAAGATCTTTCTTTTGATCACTACCGATCGGCTCTCTGAAAATCTACTTAACTTAGGTTGTCGAACGATTCCCTTTCTACCTCCAATTGATGCATCTAATACCGTTCAATTTTAACCTCTCATGTAATCTTAAGTCTCTAAAACTCCCAACTAAACCCGATTCTAGGGATCATCATTCCCGACACAAGTCCTAGAATTTGCACTTCATTCATCCAGAATTCGTACTGGAACAATTTTACATACAACTCCTTTTCCTTAACATGTCAAACACTACCCTTAGACGTTCCTCATGCTCTACTCTGATTCATCCTTCTTCTTTACTAGAAAAACTAGCATACTTTATAGTGAACACTCGGTTATGATAAACTGTTTTCTTCAGTTCCATCTACTCTACTGAAGCTACTCTGTAAGAAGCTACTAACATTGGTTTCGCACCTGCTACCAGGTCAAAGTAGAATCTCATCTTCACGCTGAGGGGATAACCTAGGTGCCTCTTCAGGAGAACTCAACAATCCAAACGTTTCTTATTACCGTTCGGGCTACCCCTCTTGTTACCGAACGGTCTATACCAATAGACACCGAGCAGTCTACACACTATTCACTTGGAGTAACTTCCAAATTAGTCAATTCCAGAAATCACACTCTCACTGACCTACTAATGAACATCTATTTCACATGTTAGATGTCCAAACTAAACCAATTGCTGGTGTTTACACCACCAGATCAAACAACGCCCTTCTCAAAAACACATAAAACAACACTCGATTTTAACGAAAAGCAACAATTACTATTACCTGTACCGATCACTACTACACCGAACAAAACATAAACTCTTCTTGTAGCCTAAGGTCTGGTGCCTCTGCTCGGCTGAAACCTTCCTACCGAACGGTTTTGAGTAAATGCTCTCCTATCCAAAGGACAGTCTTCCACCAAATGACCTTCACTCCTGCACCTATAACATCTCTTGTTTCCTCTTAATTCAGGACAAAATGACTTCAAATGAGCCCTCCACAGTTATAGAAACTTATTGGCCTTTGCTACCCAGATTGATTTTGCAAAAGAACCTTTGGATCCAGAAGAAAAATGAGAAGGTGATAACAGTTGAAAAACTGTTATTTTCATGCTTAAATTTGATACTAAAAGCAACCTTTAGACTTAGAAACTAGCTTGAAATCATGCCTTTTATCCATATTTTCAGAAATAAGAGAGCTGGACAGGTTTATGCTTGATTTAAGTGTTTTTGTGCAGGTTTTAAGGTGAATTTAGTGAAAGAAGTGAAGAAGGAGAGAGGTGACATTAGAAAAGACAAGAAAGAGTGCAAAAAGAGAAGTCGAAGGCACCGCTCAGCGGCAATTTACCGCTGAGCGGCACTCAGGAGGTTGCGGGAGTCACGCTGAGGGGCAAAATTGCCGCTGAGGGGAAGAAACGAGTCACGCAACCACCGCTGAGCGGTAAATACCGCTGAGCGGCACTTTTTGGGCTTGGGCTTTTGTAATCTTTTGTAACTCTAGATTAGTATATAAGGGCTTGCACGTCCTATAGTTAGACATCTTTGGCAGAACGAAGGCAAACACTCTCTCTTCCACCCCTTTGAAGGAGGATCTTGGATGCTCAGGCTACCTCTTCACCTTTTCAGGGTTTATTCTTTCATACTTTCATTGTAATTCATCTAGGTTCACCATGAATATGGTGAACTAAACCTTGTATGTTTGTTGGGGAATCAATGTAATCTCTTGAAGCTCTCATATATGGAATTTATGCTTGCATCTTAATCTAAGACTTATGCTTTCTTTCATCATTAGTTAGGGTTTTTCCTCTTTGCTCAATGCTTGCATTGTTTAACTCATTCTATTGCATGATTATTGGTTTTGTCGATACGGACACGTACGGGGAAGTCTAGATCCGGGGAATTTCTCCCAATATTATACTGACAATATTCTATTGGTTGCCTTTAAGCTCCTGCACTCATGAACTAATCATTAGGAATGCTAGGAATTGTATGAACTATTTGATTAGGGAGAAGCCATCTAGAATGGTACATTAGAGAGTGGCATTAACAATGATGATTTGAATGTTGAATTCCTAAAATATATGAGAGTGGATGAGATGAAATTGACCCCCAACAACATATTCATTCATATAATTCATTGAAAGTGTTTATCTTTTGTCTTTGCCATTGATCAAATGTCATGCATACATGTTTATTTTCGTCTTTGCATATTGAACTCTAAATATTTCGTTTGTAAGTCCTAGCTAATCAACAAATCACATAACTAAACTAGGCCGTGAGTCCTTTGGGAAGAACGATACTTGGTCTTACCAAGTTTATTACTTGAACGATTCGGTCATACTTGCCGATTGTGAAACAAGTTTGTGACATCATATTTTGGTGCTTACAAATTTGTCCATCAGAAGGTCGAGGATAAGGAGTTCTTCTGGAATCAGATCTACCTCTAGATACGTTCGGTCCATCCATCCTCTTTTGCTGATTTTGTTGACTTTCTACTTCCTTCTTTGTCTTTTCAAATACTCTCGCTCTCTCAATCAAAACTGGTAACTCCTAAATGCACAAAAAGTTCATCCACAATTTAATGTCGCCCCTCAACCCGTTCTCAAACTTTCTACACTACCACTCTTCATTTGTTGCCAATGTATAAAACCTTAGAAGATGCTTAAACCGATCGACATACTTAGACACAGTCATACTCCCTTGACCAATTCCAGAAACTTCACTTCCTTTGCAAACCGAACGCTATTGGCAAAATACTCTGCATAAAACTTTTGCTTGAATACTTCCCAGGAGATAAGTGTACTGTTTCCTTCCAACAACATCCTCATGTTACTCCACCAATGACTTGCTTCCCCAGTCAGCAAATACTCTGAATAATTCAACCTGCTCTCGTTCGGACACTTCTTAACATTGAAAATCCTCTCCATGTCTTTGAACCACTGGTCTGCCTCATTTGGACTACAGTTCCCACTAAACTTAGCTGGATGATGTTTTAGGAAACTCTCTAAGCTTCATTCTTGCTTATGAAGAGTAGAAGAAGTAGACGACCTAGTTGTATTCCTATCCTTCAACATCAAATCCACATACAACTGCTGAGACGTCTCTGCTGAAATCCAAGCGGTCTCCGAATGCTGAAGAGCCACTGCATTCTGGTGGACTAATGCGACATTTTATTGCTGCATGGCCGTGATTACTGATTCCATCAATGTCGTGGAGTTAGGTGCATCCATATCAGCAGGTGAGGGAGGAGGAGACCTAGATGCCATCTTCCAATTATACAGGGAGAAAGAACCATCAGTCTAACTCAAGGACACTATTTAAACCGAACGCTGATTGCCAAATCAGCATAGCCAAGAAGATAGTACATGACCGAATGGTAACAAATAAAATGTTCGGTCACAAGGTCAATATAAGACCGGACGGTCACAATGAAGCCGAGCAGTCGAATACAATAAATAAAAGGATTTAACTTCCAATCAGAATTGAGCAAAGAAAATCATCTCTGGTAAAAGTCATGAGTGTGCACCCTCATTACTTCTATCAAGACATTCTCTGTTGTCAAAACTTCTAGTTATATCTAAAATTTGACTATCTAATCTTTGAAGGAAATGGTATAACATACCATTTAGGCACAACTTTCCACAGGATTTGCAAATACTGAAAATTAAATATGAGTGCATGTATTGATCAATTGGATCAAAAGAAGCAAAAGTGATTGAAATTATAGAATGATGATGTTGTTGGCATTTTCAATTAATCCTATCCACTCTCATGTATTCATGAATTCATCTTTCTTTATTAATGTTAATGCCACTTTCTAATTTACCTTAAACCCATTGTCTTGGTGAAGAAAGCCTACTCCTAATCACTAGTTTATAATGTCTTGTCTCCCTAGCAATTATTCATGCATTACATTTGCACAGAAGCTTAAAGGCAACCAATCCTCCTATCCCTATGTCTAGGCAATATTACTATTGGGAGAATTCCTTCATGTCTAGATTTATCTATATGTGTCCATACAAATAAAATCAATGATCATGCAATTGAATGAGTTAAACAAAGCATGCATAGAGCATAGAAGAAAAACCCTAAAAATTAATGAAAGAAAGCATATGAATTAAAGAACCAATTCAATACATGAGAGTTTCAAAGGATTACATTGATTTCCCAACAACAATGAAAGTTTAGTTCACCATAATCACGGTGAAACTAGATGAAAAATAATAAAAGAATGAAAGATAGAACCCTAGCATTTGAAGAGTGGAGCTTGAGCATCCAAAATCCTCCTTCAAGGGGTGAAGAAAGTGTGATTTTGCTTCGTTATGCCAGAAGATACTAACCCTAATTCGCACAAAGCCTTATATAGCTTCCTATAGATTACAGAAAAGTGGCCCAAGGCCCATAAAAATGGCGCTCAACGGTAAGCGCGATTCTTCAGTTTGACGCTCAGCTGCAGTTTTGCCCCTCAACGGTGACTGTGGGTCTTCAAAGTGCCGTTCAGCAGTAAAAGTGGCGTTGAGCGGTACTTGCGACTCTTCTTTTGTGCACTTTTTCTTCCTTTTTTGAATCCAACTCCTTGCTACTTCACTTCTTTCATTCAAGTCATCTTAAAACCTGCAAAAACAAGCATAAAACCCATCCAACTCTCTTATTTCAAAAACATAAGCAAAAGCATGATTCCAAGCTAGTTTCTAAGTCATAAAGGTTGTTTTTTATGTCAAATTTAAGTATAAGAATAACAGTTTTTCAACTGTTATTACCAGGCCTCCTACTATTCTCACCACATGCGCCATCATTCTCTACTTGAGACTCGGTGACCATTAGAATGTCAGGATGAACGACAACTTAGTCTGACCATATTGATGGGTGTCGCACCCCATATAAATTTAATGTGCAAATAAGAATGTAGTATAGCTAGGAAGTGACTCCTAGGTCGTCTCTCAAGGACCAAACTGTGGTTCGAGAATCAGGTCAAACACGTAGGGGGGAGGGTTGGTGAAAGGTTTTCTGAATGCGGATGAATTAAATTAAAACCCGAATGCAAACAGAAATGTAAACAGAAATGTAAAAACAGATTCAAATATGGAATAAAAGCGGTTGGTCATTAACTCAATCATTATGCTTCCAATCACAGATTAACGACAATTACACACTACTCTAATCCAAATCCAACATGAATCACCCAACTAAGCGAATGCTAATTCGATCTTCAAAATTGCAAACTAAGCGAATGCAATGCACAAATCTAATCAGTTCTGCACCATACAGTCTAATCAACTAAGCGAAGATTAAACACCGATTAGGCAACTAAGCGTATACCCACTGCAAGAACACAGTCATATTTCATAGAATGTCAGGCAGAGCAGAATAAACACAAGTACAGTCCAAGAAATCTCAGGGAAGCAATGTAATATGACTAATAACCCCCAAACTCACTTAAGCTAACATCGCCATTAAATTAACACAATCGAACAGAACAGACATCATAGTGAACGGAAACAATAAACCGAACGTAACAGACAACATAGTGAACAAAAACAATAAATTGAACAGTCCTAAAACAAGATGTGTACTAATTAAAATGCAGCGAAAAATAAAGAAACACTTGACGTTCTATTCAAATGCAACACTTAAGCTAAAACATTAAATGAACAATGCAGCAGTAAAAATTAAAATCACAAGGTGAATGCAAGAAAATAAAATTCAGGATTAACCATGCTAAATAGCTAAACAATTGTAATCACAAAATAAGGCAATGAAAAATTGTAGTGGCAAGAAGTAAAGAAAGTAATGCATAAATAGAAAATCTGTAAATTTAAATGCAACAATGTAACAAAGAAAATCATAACCCCAAATTAAAAATCTCTGCAAAAGAAAGGAAATGAATGTGCTTAAACTAAAAAAATATTCCAGTCCAGAAAGAAAATTAAATTCTACTGGACATCACCGTCCATGTGCATCCACTTCTTTAAAAAAAAGAAAACAAAACACTCCTATGTGGTGGCTGCTGCAGGAAGGTAACCCATTTCTAATTGAAAACTCAGAGCACCTCTCGTCCTAGGGTGGCTTTTTCCAAAATAGCCAAGTCATTCCTGCTGTAGGTGGCAGCTCTGCACAACAGCGTGTTCAATCCTCAAGCAATGAAAAAAGTCCTCCTCTTTTTTTCTCCAAAGCAAATGAGTGCAACGTGTGGTCCGCGTATTTTCATTCAACCCAAGTGGATCAACACCTCTTTCTCTCAATGAAGCATGCTTCAATTAATTACCAATGTTCTTTCGTAGCCAAAAACCAACAACGCTTCATTCAATTTTTATTTAAAACCAAGCAGGCCGTGACACAGAAATTCCTAATGTCCGTGTGCTGGAATAAAATATATAACTTCAATGCAAAGTAATGTCTTGCAAGTGGGTGGCAGCTGGACTTTTGTTCAATCTCCCCTTTTGCTTTTTATTCTCCAAGCCAAATAAAGTCAGCAGTTGCATTGTTTAATCACCTTTGGGCCGTCACCATGCTCTCAAGGTGGCTGCTGCACCTCCATTCCGTGTGTACCCCCAAAAATGAAATTTGCATCTCTTCTCTCATTTTAGCTTAAGATATAATTGATGTGACATTTCTCTTTAAGTCCCAAAATATTATCCAACAATTTCCCCACAATTAATAATGCAAATAATTAGCCTCAGATAATTCAAATTAATTAAAATAAGAATTTCTGATCAAATTAAGCACAATTAGTAAAAATGAGAAAATATTGGACATTCAAGCACAATTCCCTGATTAAATCTAGCACAATAAGCTAAGTGAAATCAAGAAAATATTGACTCATCACATATTCATACTTTACAATTCCATAACCATTTCTGAGATATTCCTCCTTGGAACACTCGTTCGTATCCATATAATACTTCTTCATATCCATACTATTCCATCCATATCACATTTTAAATACAATACTTCATTAGCAACATATTTCCTCATCCATAACACCTTTCAATAACTTCAAACTGAACATTAAAATAACATCACCATTTAGCACAACTGACTCGAAATATCAACACTTATTATGAACAAAACCGGACGGTAAAACCCCTCCTATCTACGAACATGACCGTACGGGATATTGTTTCCCTATGGTGAACTTGACTAAACGAAATACTATAAAAAAGTGAAACTCAAACATGAGTCGAACGTCTTTGAAGTTGGACATCAGAATAACCGCATTCTAAAACTAAAACCGAACACTTATTGATTAATGTTGACTACTAGTAGACCATACCGAACACTATTATCTTAGACTAATCACTATAGGCTTAGGCCGAACACTTAGGGCTTATGTCGAACGTTATAACCAGGCTAAACACTTTAGTTGAACTAAATACTTATTGTGAGACAAAACATTTTCTCATTATTCAAAGACTATAACCGAACTGTATTTACTAGACAGAATCCAAAGAATTGACTGAATACTATAGAACATCTATAATTGGACATAATCAAATACTAAAGCTTGTAATCAAAATGTAAGAGCTTAAACCGAATACTATGAGCTTAGACCGAACACTCCTAGTTTCAATTTCAGTTACATAATTTTGGTAATATGATGAGACCGAGTGCTTAGTGCATCACCAGCACTACTGAAACCGAGTGCTGGCATCTGGCCGAGCACTATCAAGACGGAGTGGTCACTAAAAGTTACAGTATATGATTGACCGAACGCTAGATTAAATTTAAAATCAACACTAGATCGAGCGGTCATTAACTAAGAATCCACAATAGCAGAACTCAGTTAAGACCGAACACCAGAGAGAAGTCGAACGGTCAATTAAAGACCTTCAGCAAACTACATAATTCTGCAGAATAACTATAGAATTAGGATCAACACCAAACCTTACCAATTCCACTCGGCCACTGAACCAGAATTATGCTGAAACAAAATCATCATAAACACGGCATCAATATTCCACACCAACAACACCGAACACCCAATTCATCCAATTTTACATTCATACAGAATCATCCAAATCAATTTCCTACATTAAAACCAAGTAATTAAATTAGCTAGCTTCCCTTACCTCTTTGACCGAACCGAACAACGATTATTCTTTTCCAGACTTTGCGTTCTCACCAGAAAATCCCAAGAACACCTATATTTCACCGGTTGGTGAGAAAAGACCAACCCAAAATGACTAGAAAAGTGATCAGAAATGAGAAGAAGAAGCTGATGAACACATGCAACCAGGAACTTGGTTTGCATGTGCAGGAAAATAAACGTTATAAGAAGAAGATGAACATACCAACTCCAAACAACAATTTGATCGGTGCAAAGTGAAACCCTTGACACCAAGAAGACTCAGGCGTTGCTTGATTGATGATCAGAATAAGAAGAAAATGAGAATTTGTGGAAAGAAGGAGAAGAAGTTTAGAGAGAAGGAAGAGAAAAGAAGAGGCTGGAGTTTTAGAGAGATACAAATTCTGAGAAAATGGGATGACCTGTGCTTTGGGGAAAATTCTATAAAATGCTCAAACTCTTCTATTTGAGACATCTGTCCCTCCTTTCCACATGTCATTTTCAGGGGTTTGACATGAACTAAACAACTACAGTGAACAAAGAGTGCTTTTGGATCCAGAAATTTAGGTTCGAACATGGAATCATATACAAATAAATTACAGACACACATAGTCACACATTTCAAAGGTGAAAAGTGAAGAGTACAGTAATAAACTACATTATTCATGTGAAATGGACCTTCAACAAATGGTTACCAGCAATACACCCAAACAATTGTCTAAGCTCAATTTCCATGTAAAATTAAAGAACACAGTAGCACAAAATTATCAAAGTTAAAATGGAAAGACTACTTAAAAAGGGAAGCAAGTAATTGAGATAAAACAATTAACAATAAGAATATTGTATAGCAGCATCCAACTTCATAACCATTTTGTGAAAAATATAGTAAAGCCAAGGTTGATGTCTACAACTACTACTACCAAGAGATATAACCAGCAATGAAAGGTAGAATTTGGGACTTCAATTCAGCAGATTTCTTTTATTTGCTTAAGAAAAAAAATGATCTCATCCACCAAACTAGCATTACACATGATAACATCACTCTTCTCTTACGTATGTTTAATATTTTTTCCATATGTTGAAACTTTAACTCTGAGAAAGCAAGAAAAGAATAAAAGAAGTAGTTTATGTGTTGGTGGGAAGGGTAGAAGAAAGTGAGGAAAGGAAGATATTAGTATTAGTTACAGAAGAAGAACAAGAAAAATAGGACAACAACAAAGAACCATCCTTTCTGTTACACAACAAAACGCAATAAACTGTAAAATTATAATTGTAAGACTATTCCTCTTGTGGAAGTAAGTCATCAGTATCAACTATCTCTCAATTTATCCAACTAATCCATTATGAATAACTTATCTCCCATATTTAAATTACAGTTTTACATGTAATTGTTCAATAGAGAAAGAGCTGTGATTTTTATTGTTGCTTTGTCTGCTAAACAAAACACTGGCAGATAGCTTCTAAAGCTAGTCTTTGATCTACTCCTAAAAGTCTTCCAATAAAAAAAATACCTTTTATACAATGCATGTGATAGATAAGAGAACTCGATATGCCACTGAAAATTTTAGAGATAAAAAGGCCAAAAGCAGAGCATGATATGCAAAATTAAACAACCTGAGATTAAACATATGACCCTTTGTGATGTATGAAGTCACTTTATTGAAGGGCTTGGTCTGAGATAATTGTTGAAAGGTTCAGTGATGATTGCTAAAGGCCAAGAAAGTATGCATTGTATTGAAAACAATTTTAGTACTTTAAACTTTATGTACAAGGATTACTTTCAAGAATTTTTTCTTGAAGCAATAAATTCTGCTAAATTATTTGCCTCAGTTTATAATTTGAAACTGTAGAGGGTGAAGTTTTGTTTAATAATTATCATTTTCCTACTAGGTGTGAAGGCTTCTCAACATATCCAAGGACATATGACCTTATCCATGTAAATGGTGTTTTCAGCTTGTACAAGAATGGGTAAGTGCGTGCTAAATGTTTATGCTAGACCCTGTAGTGGAACAACCTTGGAGTCAGGCGTGCAAGGGAAACAAACTACATTTGGGTTTTGCTAAATCAAATGATAAATGCAGATGTAATGCAGAAAACAAAATCTTGAGAAAATAAATATAAAACAATTAAAATATAAAAGAATTTTTTATCAAGCAGGTAGCGTTCAAAATAGATTCTTGTTTTGCGAACCAACTCAATGTAGGAAAATGATTCTAATACCCTTGTTCAGCCTCTGTATAATCCAAATCCTTTCACAATCGGAATCAAAATTGCATAAAATTGAAAATTCACCTCATGGACATCAAAGTGCGAACCCTTTTCTCCATCTCCGCTTTCTTCGCACTGGGAGTTCGTTTCAGCTTCTTCAATTCTTCAAGCACGGCCTCCTAAACTTGGTCAATGTTGTTCAAAGCCTTCTTCTGCGGTTTAAGGGTTTTCGATTCCCCTTCTGGTAATACAGAGGTGTACGAAGCTTAACTTCGATAGAATTCTGAGATTTTGAGGAAAAGGCAGCGGAGGCAGAAGCACTCTCCGAAGGTTCTAGAACTACTTGGTTAGCCGCAGAAACAGTGCTTTCAGTTTGCTCGCCTTTGCATTTCCCTAACCTAGCTCTCCTTCTCTCTATATCCTAAACCACAACGCATAAAGAAACGCGACCCGATGCGCGTCGCGTGGAGCGAGGAGTGTTCTCGGAGCCGAGAAAAGCACGAGCGCGTCCTCGGGGCAGAGATCTTGGAGGAGTTCGGTGCGGCGGCAGAGAGGAAGAGAGGAAGAGAGGAACAAGAGTGAGAGGTCACGTGAAATTAGAGATAGCAAAAGGGAAATGTGAAAAATTAGAGAGACAAAAAGATATTATGACGTATTTATAAAACCTAGTCATAATACATCAAGAATTTTAAAATCTTATGACAGGTGTCCATGTCTACGTAATAATAGGTTTTGAACTTATTTACAAGTTTGTCACCGCATTTCATATTATGACTAATATACAAAATTACGTTATAATATGTCTTAAACTTATTTACAAGTTTGCCACCGCGTTTGATATTATGACTGATTTATAAAAATACGTCATAATATGTCTTACCTTTATTACGATTCTGCCACCGGTCAACCTATTATGATGGATAATTTTTATCCGTCATAATAGGTCGTCATAGAAAGGAATTTTCCACTAGTGAATGATTCCGTGACACTTGATTACATCTATGCTTAGTTAATTTATCATTCATGAGAATAACATCTATTGGAGAGTATGTGATTATTGATGACAAATTTATGAACACCGAAATACGGCGCCACAAACTTGTTGAACAATCGGCAAGTGCGACCGAATCGTTTCAAGTAATAAACTCGGTAAGACCAAGTATCGTTCTCCCAAAGGACTCACGGCCTAGTTTAGTTATGTGATTCATTGATTATTTAAGACTTAAGAACGAAATAAGTGGAATTTAATATGCAAAACAGAAAATAAACATGTATGCATGAGTTTTGATCAATGGCTAAAACAAAATACAAACACTTCAATGGAATATATGGATGAATATCTTGTTGGGGTTATCAATTTCATCTTATCCACTCTCATATATTTTAGGAATTCAACATTCTTTTCATCATTGTTAATGCCACTCTCTAAATTACCTTGCAAGAAGGCCTATCCCTAATTACGAGTTCATACAATTCCTAGCATTCCTAATAATTAGTTCTTTTAGTGCAGGAGCTTAACGACAACCAATATACTATTGGGAGAAATTCCCCGGATCTAGACTTCCCCGTACGTTCCCGTATCGACAAAATCAATAATCATGCATTGAATGAGTTAAACAAAGCAACCATTGAGCAAAGAGGAAAAACCCTAACTACTGGTGAAAGAAAGCATAGGTCTTAAATATAAGATGTAAAAACAAATTCCATATATGAGAGTTTCACAAGACTACATTGATTCCCCAACAACAATACAAGGTTTAGTTCACCATATTCATGGTGAAACTAGATGAATAATAATGGAAGAATGAAAGATAAAACCCTAGAAAGGTGAAGAGGTAGCCTGAGCATCCAAGATCCTCCTTCAAAGGGGTGGAAGAGAGAGTGTTTGCTTCGTTTCTGCCAAAGATACAAACCCTAGGACGCCCTAAAGCTTATATACTATTCTAAAATATACAGAAAATTAGGTCCAAGCCCATAAGTGTGCCGCTCAGCGGTAAAGTGCCGCTCAGCGGTAAGTGCGTGAGTTATTTTCTCCCCTCAGCGGCCATTTTGCCCCTCAGCGGATCCACCGTGATCTCTTGAGTGCCGCTCAGCGGTAAACTGCCGCTGAGCGGCAGTTGCGGCTTCTACTTTTGCACTTTTTGATGTCTTTTCTGATTCCATCTCTCTCCTTCTTCACTTCTTTCACCAAATTCACCTTAAAACCTGCACAAAAACACTGAAATCAAGCATAAACCTGTCCAGCTCTCTTATTTCTGAAATATGAACAAAAGCATGATTTCAAGCTAGTTTCTAAGTGTTAAAGGTTGCTTTTAGTATCAATTTTAAGCATGAAAATAACAGTTTTTCAACTGTTATCACAACCCCAAACTTAGAACTTTGCTTGTCCTCAAGCAAACAAGATGTAACTCAATCTTCTACCAATTCATATAATGGTTCACTCATTCAAAAATCTTCTTTTCAAGATAAGTAAAGGCTTCAATCAAACTTATGACCAAGATTTCAATCAAGACGTGCACATGCTTTGGTGTTCACAAAGTCACTTAATATCCAACAAATGCTATTTTTTTATGAATGATCAATTAATTAAGCATGGATGTTCATGTGCTCATGGAATATTTCCTTACTAGGTAAAGTGTTTCACTCAAACACAAGTGTATAAGAGGTAATCACTCATTCACTCCACTATCACAATGTCATCTGAATCAACTTTGCCTTTCATTTAACCACAATCAAAAAAACATTCACAATCATGCATCATCACAAGGACTTTTCAATGGCTTATAACGTGGCTGGGCTAACAAGAAAATTGGTTTTTCTGGATCACAAAATCCTTGAGTTAAGAGAATCATAACAACACAATTATTCTTATTTTTCCCAACTTGCCTTTGCATTGAGCTTTGCCTTTCTTTTCTTTTCTTTCTCTTTTTCTTTTCACATTCTTATTTCTTAGCTTCTTAGCTCAATGCTTTTCCCTTTTTCTTTTTCATGCTTTCCCAACAACCCCAAACTTGAACATTTATCAATACCACATAAGATTTTCTACTTAACTCAAGGTAAAGCTTTTCAACAAGGGTTTTCAATTTATGTTCAAGGCTAAAGGTTCAAAGGATAGAACACAAGGTGTTCTCTTTTAATGGGCTAACTTTATGAATTTGGCCAATAAAAAGGGTTCCAACAAACGGCCTTGATCATATGATGCAAAACAAGTAATTGATTCAATCATAGAAAACCTGGGAAAAATCATTCATATTTCCAAAGTAATAGCATTTAATCAATAAAAACTCTGGAGCTCAAAACCTCACATATAAGCTCATTCACATTTGACATACACATCCTGCTTAATCTCAAAATCACAATCATAATATCCTGCATTTGTTCACAAAGCTTGTGAATCACCTGTATAAGCATTTTATGTGCACATCTATCTCAACATCAATCAATCAATAATCATCATCAAGCATTACTTATCACACAATCACAGTCAATAGCAAACCATCATAACAAACCAGGTTTCCAATAGAGTACATCAACCCTAATCTAAAACAAAAGTACGTACAGAACACTGGGTTGCCTCCTAGTAAGCGCTTGTTTAACGTCACGAGCCTGACCCAAACTCTCAAGGATCAACCAACAGCATAATTGTGGACAATTGTTGCACTTCTCCCCCTAGATAGGGCTTGAGACATTGACCATTCACCACCCAACTTTTCTGTGGATCATCAACAACTGGATTAAATATTTCAATTGCTCCATGCGGATGCACTTCTTTTACCACATATGGTCCTGACCATTTTGACTTCAGCTTCCCAGGAAATATCTTCAATCTTGAATTGAACAATAGTACCTGTTGTCCTGGATTGAAAACTCTATTCACCAACTTCCTGTCATGATAAAATTTGATCTTGTCTTTGTAAGCCTTGGATGAATCATATGCATGTAATCGCATTTCTTCAAGCTCCAAAATCTGCCTTCTGCGTGTGCATTGAGTTTCATAAAGATCAAAATTCAAGAATTTCAAAGCCCATAACACTCTATGCTCCAATTCTACTGGCAAATGACATGCTTTCCCATAGACTAATTGAAACGGTGATAATCCCATAGACGTCTTCATTGCCGTCCTGTAAGCCCAAAGAGCATCATCCAATTTGAGTGACCAATCCTTTCTTGATGAAGTCACTGTTTTTTCCAGGATCCTTTTTATTTCCCTGTTAGATACCTCAGCTTGTCCATTGGTTTGTGGATGATAAGGTGCAGCTACCTTATGTTTCACTCCATAGTATTTGAGTACTTTTTCTAGCTGATAATTGCAAAAATGAGATCCTCCATCACTAATCAACAGTCTTGGAGTGCCAAAACGTGAGAATATCTGCCTCTTCAAAAATTTAATTACCGTGCTAGCATCATTTTTAGGACAAGCTAATGCTTCCACCCATTTACTCACATAATCCACTGCTACCAAAATATATTCATTGTTGAAAGATGGAGGAAAGGGTCCAACAAAGTCAATACCCCAGCAATCAAAAACCTCAACCTCTAAAATGCCTTGTAATGGCATCTCATGACGTTTAGTGATCGTCCCTGCTCTTTGACATTTATCACAATTTCTGGCATGATTATCGGCATCTTTAAATAAAGTTGGCCAATAAAACCCTGATTGAAGGACTTTTGCTGCTGTTCTTTCTCCATTAAAATGTCCTCCATAAGGTGAATCATGATAATGCCAGAGAATTCCTTCTGCTTCTTCATTTGTCACACATCTCCTCAGAAGATTATCTGCTCCAATCTTGAACAAATAAGGATCATCCCAAACAAACTGCTTGGCATCATGCAAAAATTTTTTTTCTTTGTTGCCAAGTTAAGTCTTCTGGCATGACCCTTGCAGCTTTGAAATTAGCCATATCAGCAAACCAGGGCCTCTGCTGAATATACATTAGTGTTTCATCTGAAAAAGACTCCCAGATTTCGAATTCCTTGCTAGTGACCTCATTGTTGACTAACCGTGACAAATGATCAGCAATCAAGTTCTCACTTCCTTTCTTATCACGGATTTCTACATCAAATTCTTGCAACAGTAGTACCCATCTAATCAGACGTGGCTTAGAATCTGGCTTTGTCAACAAATATTTGATAGCTGCATGATCTGTATAGACAGTCACCTTAGATCCAATAAAATAAGATCGAAATTTCTCTAAAGCATACACAATAGCCAGGAATTCTTTTTCTGTGGTAGCATAATTCAGTTGAGCATCATTCAGAACTTTGCTAGCATAATAAATTGGATGAAACTTTTGTTCTTTTCGCTGGCCAAGAACAACTCCTATTGCATAATCGCTTGCATCACACATTAATTCAAAATTTTGATTCCAAACTGGCGTTACAATTACTGGAGCTGACACTAATTTATTCTTCAATGTGTCAAAAGCTTTTAAACAGTCTTCATTCATCACAAAAGGAGCATCCTTCATCAAAAGATTACTCAATGGTTTAGCAATTTTTGAGAAATCTTTGATGAATCTTCTATAAAACCCAGCATGACCGAGAAAACTCCTAATCCCTCTTACATTTGTGGGTGGAGGTAGTTTCTCAATGACCTCTACTTTAGCTTTATCTACCTCAATTCCTTTAGCAGAGATTTTATGCCCCAGCACAATTCCTTCAGTTACCATGAAATGACATTTCTCCCAATTAAGAACAAGATTTGTCTGAACACATCTTTTAAGAACAGTGTTCAAATTAGCCAAACATCTTTGGAAAGAGTTCCCAAAAATTGAGAAATCATCCATGAACACTTCAATACATTTTTCTAAGAGATCTGCAAAAATTGCCTGCATACACCTTTGAAATGTGGCTGGAGCATTACATAATCCAAATGGCATCTTTCTATATGCAAAGATACCAAAAGGACAAGTAAAAGCCGTCTTCTCTTGGTCTTTTGGATCTACCACAATTTGATTGTATCCAGAATATCCATCTAGAAAACAATAGAAAGCTTGACCTGATAATCTTTCTAACATCTGGTCCATGAAGGGAAGAGGAAAATGATCCTTTCTAGTAGCTTTATTTAGCTTCCTGTAATCAATGCACATACGCCAGCCAGTAACTGTACGAGTAGGAATAAGTTCATTTTTATCATTATGAATTACTGTCATCCCACCTTTCTTTGGAACCACCTGTACTGGACTCACCCATTCACTATCAGAGATTGGATAGATGATACCAGCTTCTAGCAGTTTCAACACTTCTTTTCTAACCACCTCCTTCATAACATGATTTAACCTTCTTTGTGGTTGAGCACTTGGTTTATAATCTTCTTCCATAAAAATCTTGTGCATGCAATAAGTTGGGCTAATACCTTTAAGATCTGATATTGACCACCCAATTGCTTCTTTGTTGGATTTCAAAATTTCTATCAACTGCTCTTCTTCTTGTAGAGATAAAGAGTTATTGATGATGACTGGCTTTGTTCCATCTTCTTCTAGAAAAACATATTTCAGATGTGATGGCAATCTTTTTAATTCTAGCATCTTCGCTTTGACTTCTTCTTCCTTATCAATTATTTCAAAGATTGGACCTTCCACTGGACTCTCTTTCAATGTTTCTAAGTCCATCAGACATTCATCAATTAATTTCTCTTCTTCTTCATCTAAATCTTCACAAGCATCAATGAGAGTTTTCTCTAATGGAGAAATATTTCGCACCATCCTTTCTTGCACCATACAAACTTCATCAAGTTCATCAAATTGAAAACATGCTTTGTCATCATTTGGATATGTCATGGCCTTTGACACGTCAAAAGTGACCTCTTCATCATCAACTCTCAATTTAAGCTTACCATTCTCTACATAAATTAAAACTCTAGCAGTCTTCATAAAAGGTCTCCCAAGAATAAGAGGAACATCACTATTTCCTTCCATCTCCATCACAATAAAATCCACTGGGAATACAAATTTATCAACCTTCACTAGAACATCTTCAACCACTCCATATGGATATTTAAGAGACCTGTCCGCCAGTTGAAGAGTCATTCTGGTTGGTTTGATTTCCAAACCCTGAATTGTTCTGCACATGGATAGCGGCATTAAATTAATGCTAGCTCCCAAGTCAATCAATGCTCTTCCAACTTTCAAATCTCCTATGGTGCATGGAATAGTGAAACTTCCTGGATCTTTAAGTTTAGGAGGTAGTTTTTGTATGATTGCACTGCAGTTACCCTGTACATTAATAGTTTCCTTTTCAATGTACTTGTTTTTCTTTGTAAGAAGTTCCTTCAAAAACTTTGCATATGCTGGCATCTGTTGCAATGCTTCAGAGAATGGTATGGTGATCTCCAGCTTCTTAAACAACTCCATGAATCTTTCCAACTGCTTTTCTTTCTCCTTCCTTGAATAATTCTTTGGATAAGGAAGTGGCTTTTCACCCTCTTTTTCTTTTTGTCTTTCCTCTCTCTCTTCTCTCTCTTTTTTTTCTCTCCTCTCATCTTCTTCTTTTTTCTTTTTCTCTCTCTCAACTCTTTCTTTCCACTCACATGTTTCTTTTTCACTCTCACTCTCATTTTCTTTCTCCTCTCTTTCTTTTTTTCTCTCCTCTAACACTTTACCACTTCTGGTCACAACAGTTTTACACTCCTTTCTGAGATTATCATGTTTCATCTTGTCAACTATTCACTCAACATAGATCTCCATATTTTTAAATGCAGCATCCATATTCTGACAATAAGATGCAGTCGTCTTCAAGAATCTTTGGAAAGTCTCGTCAAGTTCTGTTGTCTTCTCAGATGGAGTAGATTGCATTTGCCATTTTTGCTGTTGCCCTTGAACCATTGAGACCTGTTGTATTTCTTGTGGTATTTGGGAAAGCTTCATAATTACTTCTTCCAACTATTGAGAGATAATTTTATTTTGTGCTAGCAAGGCATCATGTGTCTGTAATTGTAGAACTCCTTTCTGTTGCATAGGAGCTCCTCTTTCACTGTTGAGCTCATTATCACTAGTAGCCATATTTTCAATAATTTTTGTTGCTTCCTCTGGAGTTTTCCATTTAATGTTTCCTCCTGCTGAGGCATCAAGCATCATCTTGGTTTGTGAACCAAGACCTCCAAGGAAGGTAAGGACTACTTCCACTTCATCGAATCCATGCGTGGGTGTTTTTCGTAGCAAGCTTTTGTATCTATCCCATGCATGACCCAGTGATTCTTCCATGCCCTGCCTGAATGAAGAAATCTCTTGCTTGCCTTTGTTCACCTTTGATTGTGGGAAATATTTATTTAGAAACTTGGTTACCACTGCTTCCCACTCTGTGAAGCTTCCCTCTGGAAAAGAATTTAACCAAAGCTTAGCATTGCCTCCTAATGAGAAAGGAAACAAGCTAAGTTTGATCGCTTCATCTGGCACCCCATTGATTTTCACTGTGTTGCAGATCTCATTAAATGTAGTGAGGTGCTCATATGGGCTTTCATGAGATAACCCATTAAATTGATTGCTCTTCACCAGTTG
>JAHCHA010012835.1:0-20396 GCA_027742795.1 Vigna hirtella
AATTTAATAAATGGATAATATTATAGATTGGATAATTCAAGAATATATAATTTGTTTTATCTTGTTTTTAGACCTATCTACAAGCATACAGTTTTATCTTGTGCTATATATTTTGGTAACGACTATATGTAGTTTCTTGGTCAAACAGTTGTGTATGTCTCATTAAACTAAATTGGCAAAATTTTATGCTCGATAGCTTAGAATATATAGAACAATATATTTCTTTTGTTTCATTTTCTTTTATATCAATTGGTTCAATTATTACTTTTTCAATTTGATCGATCAAAGTAACATGTTATAAGAATCTCAGAAGAAGAGGATGAAAAAAAAAGTTAATTAAGTGAGCCAATGAGCCAACCCGTTTAACCCACCAACCCATGGTGGGTCGGGTCGGGTTCGAATTTTTTTGGCTCGCTAATAAATGAGCCAAGTTGGGTTGGTTCACTAAATGGTCAACCCGTGGTGGGTCAGGTCGGGTCGGGCCGGGTTACCCGTTTTGACAGCTCTAATTTTAGGTGCTCAATGGTTAAATTTTGATTTTCTTGGTATTTTGGAATTGTCACCTCATTTTTATCTTTCTTTTTTGTTTTAAAACTTGTCTAGATAGTTAGTTTACTATTTTGGTTAGTACTTTAATACACTTTACATTTTTAGTAATTTTAGTGTATTCTAGGTACTAGTTTTAGGTTCTAGGTTGTCATATTTTGAGTTTTAGGTACTTTTTGTAGTGTGAGTTCTTAATTAGCTAGGTTTTATTCTAAACTTGTTAGGATACTTTTTAATTGTTGATTCTAGGATTACTTAGTGGTTGTCCTGTTTTCACCAAGATTGACCTTGCTTTCTAGGTTCATATAGTTAAACTTTCTAACATTTATATTCAATCTCTTTCATATTCCCAGTGAACATCATGGTTTAATCACTTTATAAGCACATACAGACCATAAAGTACACATTCAATCATCCCATATACATTACACATATCTTACACACTGATTCATTCACTTAAAGCAACATAATAATACATTATCATCTTCAAATAACAATATATTATCCACTATGTCTGATGAGTATTTTATATTATGGAAACTATGAGTACAAGGTCATGAAAATTGTATTATAAAACTTTGTGATTGGTTAAAAAATATGTGTTATTAAGAATGTGTATTGATATGATTGATCCATACACGTTATGTTTCCTTGTACTGTTGTCGGTTATATGAGAGCTTTTCATATTGCGTTACGATAAGGATGAGATTGGAAATATAACAGTGGGTAAGGCATTGTGTGACCTTGAAGCAAGTATCAATTTGATGTCCTTGTCCATTTTTAAAAGGCTGGGTATTGGAGAAATGAAGCCTACTATGATAACTCTATAATTGGCAGACCGTTCAATGACTTATCCTTATGGAATTGTAGAAGATTTGTTAGTGAAGGTGGATAAATTTATCTTTCCAGCTGATTTTGTGGTTCTTGACATGGAGGAAGATGCTAAAGTCCCACTTATATTAGGAAGACCATTTTTAGCCACAGGAAGAGCACTGATAGATGTAGAACAAGGTGAATTGATGTTAATAGTAGGAGATGAAAAAGTCACATTCTTTAGAAATGAAGCAGTGAAACATAAATTGGACAAAGAGGATTGTTTCAAGCTAAAATAATTGAGTCTCTTGTGTTAGAAGAGGTAGACTACCATGTAAGAAAGAATCCATTAAAGAGAGCTCTACTGTCAGGAATGGAAGCAAAAGAGTTGACTATAGAAATTAATGATGAAGAGGTAGTGAGTGTGATAATCAATTAGAAGTCCTCAAGCCATTAGTCAGTTCCATAAGAGAGATAGAAGACCTACACAAGAGTGAGAGCAGAAAAGAAGATACATCTAAGATAGAATTGAAACAACTTTCCTCTCACCTTAAATATAGGTTCTTAGATGAGCAGAAGCTTAACCCCATAATTGTGAGCAATGAACTTATACTATTAAGGAAGATGAACTTTTAAGGGTGTTGAGAGAGTATAAATTTTCCATAGGGTGGAAAATTTAGGATTTGCAAGGTATTAGTCCTCACTAGTACAAAAACAGCGTACAACGTCGAATATTTTGGGTATTTTACGTCGAATTCGAGAACGACGTCATATCGGGAGACATTAAATTGACGTCGAATTTAAAAATTCGACACTAATTTAACGTCGAATTTTGTCAATATACGACGTTAATTTAATGTTGAATTTTCTCAATATACGATGTTAATCAATTTTTTTATTTTTTTAATTAATTGTAATCCTTTTCTACAACTCTACGAAACCTGAAAAGCAGAACTATGAACGGTAATATAGGATCAACAACAAATAACAATAACAAACAACAAACAAGTTCAACCAAACAACAACAACAAACAAGTTCAATCAAACAACAACAAACAAGTTAAAAAAAACAACAAACAAGTTCAACAAATAAGTTCTTCAAAATGAAAACGAAAACTAACCTTCAAAAGGTGGGTTCATCGGAATAAAGTGTTGCCACCAGTGGAAGAGAAAACAAAATGCGCCTATGAAGGACAAGAACACGAAAATAATCAGTGAAAACAAACGAAAATCATACATAAAGTAGTTAATTAACATGCATTTGTATCAAATTAAAGAAAGATTACATGTAATGATCGTCAAACTTTGTTCGAGAAAAGTGTGAGCAGAGAAGAGGGTCTCGCGCGCTAAGATAAAGTGAATGAATTTTCAATCTCCCGCTTAAATTTTTCTTGAATTTACTAGCCTTTTGACGTCTAACACTGAGACATTCGACGTTTTATATCATTTTACGTCGAATTATAATTCTAAACGACGTTTAATAATTGCATTTATTTACAAAATTGCCACTGGTCATTTTTAAAGTTGGCTATTTAGTGGTTAGACGTTAAACGCGTGACGTTATACGTTGTTTTTCCACTAATGCCTACTATTTGCATGGATAAAATTTATTTGGAAGAGGACTTTAAACTTATACGTCAACCACAAAGAAGGCTCAACCCCATTATGAAGGAAGTGGTAAGGAAAGAAGTAATTAAACTATTAGATGCGAGCATTATCTATCCAATTTCTGATAGTGAATGGGTGAGTCTTGTTCATGTTGTACCCAAGAAAGGAGCTCATTCACATCACCACATGGAAATGACCATCACTAGTTCTATGTTTTCAAAAAAAAAAGAAAGAGAGAAGAAGAAGACCCTCCTCTCAAATTCATCTTGTTTCTATACCCTTCGTTGTTGAGACACTTGCTTGTCTCCAAAATTCCATTATTGAACTCCAAACTCAACAACTACAACATTATCAAGAGTTCATAAAGATCGGGATACTCAACTTCTCCAACAAAAAAAAATGTGGAAAAACTCTTGCAAGAAGTTTTCACCATCGCTCTCATCATCAATAATCTTGTGAGTTGTAGCCCTTACACTTTTTTTTTCTATACATTGGGGACCATGTAAATATTTAAGCATGAGGTGTTCTTGTGCATGGCATCTTACATCATTGTTACATTTGCATATTGCATCTTATGTTTAAATGGAAATGTATCATCTTAACTCTGAGTCTATATTTGTACAATGACACTTTTTTAAGCATTCTATGATTATATATTTTTTATTGCTTGTTGGGAAACTTCACACACTACACAATGAGATTTGACACTATGACACTTAATGAAGATAATTTTTGAGAGATATAAAATATTTCTTTTAGGTTTCTATGGTGACACTCACTACACTTGGTTACTGGAGAATTGTTTGTCAAAAACAAATAAATAAAAAAAATTTAAAAGATTGAAATGTATATTGAGTGAATAAAATTGACACCCCTTTGAGACTATATGTTACTGGGGAAGAGACACCCCTTTGCTTTAGGAAGTACAGAATTGAATCCAAAGAAGAGCACAAGCAGATTGTGGATTTTTCCATGAGCTATGGACTTTTTCAGAGCAGTTACTAACCTCTTTTATGACGTGGATTTAAAGAGATTTAAATTAAATAGAAATTAAAGGACAGTTACTGAGAGAGAGTAACCACTCTCTTAAAAAGAGGAATGAGGGGGATTAAAGGAGGGGGGATTGAAAACGTAAAGAAAAGAGGAACGTACGAGGAGGACATCAACGTTCACGCGACGACTTCAACACTTCTTCTTCTTCTTCTTCTTTTGGTTTGCTTTTAAATTTTACATTATGCAGAACTAAATTTCCTTTTGTTAGAGGATTGATGTAGTACTTTTGGATTATGATTTTTGAATCTTTTCAATTGATGTTTAGTTAATTTTAATTATCCCAGTGTTTTATTTATGTTTTAATGTCTATTCTATTAGTAGTTTCACAATTGGGAAATTGGGGATTGTTTGTGATTATAAATAAAACAGATTAGATGTTGTCACAATTGGGAAATTGGGGACAACTAATTAGTTTGCAATTGAAATAATAATTGTTCTTCATGATTTTATTGAATTTTGTAACTAGCCTTAGGGATTGGGGGTTAGAATTCAATGGATACGTTTGCCTGTCTAAGGAATTAGGGGTAAACAAGCTCTTAATAAACTCAAGTGGATAATTATAATTCACACATAAATTGGAAAGGGTAGGAATTTATATGAAAATGTATGAAATCAATTCTCTAAGGTTGTTTATTATATTTGAATTCCCATCACTTGTTTATGTTCGTCATTTTACTTGATATTTTTTGTTGCTCAAAATTACGTAAATTAGGAATTTAGTACTCAACTCATTCAATCCCAGAGGACGATATTTTATTATTACAATAACGATTGGTACACTTGCCAAACGTTCATCAAATCCCATATGGCTTTGGCGGACTTTAAAGACATGATTAGAGTGAAAATGGTTGGTGAAACTACAGCAAAGAGGCACGCCTTTGCCTTAGCTTTTTTGGTTTTTCGTCATTGTGATTCTTGATTTGAGGCATCGTTGGATTGTCAGGTAGCACAGGAATTTCATAATCCTCTTTAACTACCCCCATAGATCTAGAGCTTCTAGGTAGGCTTCCATTCGTATTGCCTAAATTTGATAGTTTTCACCATCAAAGATTGATGGTGCTATTGCTGAAAAATTTGAATCTCCTTCCATGCTTTCAGATTTTTCTCTCACAGGTCCCTCAAGAAAAAGGCTCTGATACCAATTGTTGGTTTTTAGAATAAAAGCAGTAGCACGCTTGAAGCTAAAATGCGCTTCTGTATTATTGACTGTAAAATAATGAGAAATTGTTCCAATATTTAAAACTTAAAAAGTAACTACCCACTAACATTTTTATCCTAATTTTAATCCACTACTCTAACTCATAATTAAAAAATTAACTAAATCCTAAAATAAAAATGATTGAACAATTTCTAAAGCATTTTCCTAAAGCATTTTCTAAAAATTAAAATTAAGCATTTTCTTAACAATAAAATATTCCTAAAGCATTTTCTTAACATTGTCACTTTTAAGCATTGGACAACATGAAGACCATATTTCCATGTGATCAAAAGCCTTATACTAGCAACATTTTCAAGGTAACATTGAACTTATTATTCATTTCATGTATACAAGAATTTTTGCAAAGAAAAGTCTCTCCATTATTAATCACAAACATGTCTTTCGTATGATATATATTTTAATTATTTATATCTTTATATTATACTACATTTTAAGAGTTGTACATGTTAAAATTTATAACCATTTATTTTGCGACAGACGTATGAACTGGATTTGTGTTTGTTTATGATTAGGTCTTTCAACGAAACTCTTATCAGCAATGACTGATTTTTAGTGTTAATATTATTTACCTCTAAATTTAATATTATTTACACTCTCAACAACAATAAAATGTCCAGGAAGGTGAAAATCTAGATCAAGCACAATCCTTTCCTCA
The DNA here is from genome assembly GCA_027742795.1 of Vigna hirtella. NCBI lineage: Eukaryota > Viridiplantae > Streptophyta > Magnoliopsida > Fabales > Fabaceae > Vigna > Vigna hirtella. The sequence goes on from JAHCHA010012835.1 coordinate 5,895, forward strand.
TTATATACACATTGTTTTTAACATACTATCTTAACTCAAATTTTTTATTTTTTGATATATTATTTCATACCGGGGAAAGTTATATATTTCATTGAGATTTTATTGTTATTATAAATATGTAACTGTTTTATATGTTGGATTCTGTTTGGAAATGTTTTAGAATTATGATATGTAGGTATAAAAAAAATGGCTTTGACTTCTCGCTTTCGACGTCGCAATACGAGAATGTCATTGTAAAAACATAATTGGTGGTATTTTTATAAATAAATGTTCAATTTTAGCGTTAGAAATTATATTTTCCGACGTCATATGGTTATTAAACATCTGAATTCTCAATTTTCGATGCCATTCTTAGGATTTTTTATGAAAATGTTCACTGTCAAAGAGCTACTAGATGTCAGGATATCACTTTACAAACATTATGTTAGTGAATTCATTCAAACTTTGGATGAGAGAGTGAAAAATTATTCACTTTATCTATGGGCGAAACTTTCTCCTCTGCTCAAACTCAAGCCTTTCTTGGACAAAGCTTTCAGCGACCAACATGTAACATCCCAAAAAAAATCTTACCCTTAAAAAATTCAAAATTTAAAATATTGTAATAATACATTTACGGTAACACCCCGTAACCTCATACTTAAATCTATACATAAGTTTTAAGCTCAGACTTAACTGTAAGATAACATTGAATCCTTCTAATTCATTCTTCCATCTCTTCCTTCATTTGCACTGAATCACGCGACATTCCTTCATCTGCTCCCGTATAACAAATACGTTATACGATCATCACAAAAATATGATTTTTCCGATACATGCACAAATAAGTAAGGGTGAGCTAACATGCAATACATTATTTATAAAAATATGCATAATTGCTTTGATATAACATCATATAATATTTATGTCAGACATCCTCATATACCATCATACCAAAATTTCTACTAGACACTCATCCGGATGATATTTTGATGAGCAACTCAACGGAAGGTTCTCCCCTGGTGATGCCATTCTTAGTCCCTTCACTATGTCCAAAATCGGCCCACAGATCAAGACAACCGACTACAGTACCCTTAACAACAATATATACAGATAGCGTAACATTACTGAATCTCTTCACTAGACTTATACCATACTCATATCATGATCACATGCATAATTTCATGTCAACATCATAAAATTTATTCATCACAGTCATTTTATCATATTTCATGTATTCATATATTTTTCCCATAAACCACCTCAAAATATATATCTTCAAAACACATTACACACTTAAACAAGGGAGAAAAACTTTGGAACCGAACCCTCTTTGCGAGCACCATTTGGCCGAACGCTATCTGGACGGACGATATTGGACGAACACTACTGGACAAAGCTATTCCCCAAACATTCTAAGACCGGATAATATTTGGACGGACGCTATCTGCCGAGCGCTATCCGCCGAACGATATCTAATGAATACTATTTGGCTGGATCCCATTTGAACGAATGCTAGGTGATCAAACACTAGGCCAAACGCTAAAAACCGAACGCCAGATCGAACACTATTAGGCCGAACGTTATCTGCTTAAACGTCACAGAATCTAACGCTAACGCAACGAACTTCCTATTTATCGAATACTGTTTGCACGGGCGTTAAGATTGATCACTAAGGCTCGACACTAGACACCAAACGCTATTAGACCGGATACCATTAGGTCGAACATCAAGAGACCGAACGCTAAGTAAGATCAAGCACTTAGACTTCACGTTAAGACAGCGCACTCTACTAGAACAATTTCTATTATTTCAAACACTATTCAAACGAACGCTCAAGATCAAATCTTGCCGAACACTCCCTCTGACGAACACTATCTGAGGGCAACATCATCGAGACCGGACGTTCCCTACGTACGACCACTAACTGTTAACTACCCTTATCTGAGACAAGCGTCATCCAAACCGAGCAGTACCTATGAATGATCACTGCCTGAATTATGCATCATCACGACTGATCACTACTTATTAATCGATCGCTACCTCAACGAATATCAAGACCGGTCACTCCCCATAAATGATTGCAACCTCAGAGTAACATCACCAATAAAGATCATTCCCTAAGAACGATCGCTACGAGACAGAACACTATAATAACGAACGTTTTGAGTCTGGGTTAAACACCTAGAGTACTTTGCCGACCACCTAAAGTACTGACCGAACGTAATCAAACTAAACCTCAGGGTACCAAATTAAGACCGGACACTAGCTACCTGAGAACAACTATCATCAAGATCAACAGTTACCTAATAACGCTCGCTTCCTAAAAATAAATAACACCAAGACCGCACGTCACTAATAAGAACGCTCACTAATAACTATAGACCCAACAAGTTTTACTTCCCGTCTCTCTCGAAGAATTATTCCAAATCCAGCTTTATCTGTACTACCATCTCTCCCGTACTAGTACGATCATCACGGGTGGAAACCACAGCCACAACATGCAAAGGTGAATAACCAGAAGTATCACATCATAAACCCATTATATATACTATAACAATTTCCATGATAATTCGACACACATGACATTGCAGACTAGTCTTTCATAAACTAATGTCGTTTACTTGTAATTCGTCGTCATAACCTGTTCTCAATAACAGGCGATTCGAGTCGTCTTCCATCGCGACTTCAGACCTATCTCCCCGACTCCTCAAGGACTAACGAGTAAAAACATCGATACTACGCGTAACGATGCACTATACTCGACACGAGCCGAAGTCATTGGGCGAGACATCCACCTCCTCGCGCAGAAGAAGGTGACACTCGAATCTCAGTCTCACGCGAGACTAGCAAAAATGCTCAAAAGACAGACGAAGTTACAAGTAAATAACATAGTGTATGTACCACATCAACCAAAATAAACGTGCTCAATCACGAATTCATACATATTTTCAATAACATGTAGAAATAAACCAATATTAGATCAATAAAATAACCAACAATTCTCAATAATTGTTTTAAGATACTCCCAAAGAAATTACGGATTCACACATTATCGCCGAACGCTATTTTCAACTCGGATACTGTCTGGACGAACGTTTTGGGATCAATCATCATCAAAGACCGAACGCTGCCTATGGACACCAAACGTTATTAAACCGAGCCCCAAAGGACGAACACTCAAGATTAAGCCTAGTCGTAACACTACCTCTAACGAGTACTTCCTGAGGATTAACATCATCGAGACCGGTCGTTCTCTACGAACGATCACTTTGGGACAGAACGCTATAGGGACGAACGCTAGGGTCGAAACTCATTTATCTGAATATTAAAAGATCGAACGTTAGAGTCTTGGCCGAACGCCTAGATCATGTTGCCGCTCCCTTATAGTGCTGGCCGAACGTCTGGAGTATTGGCCGAATGATTAGAACTTAACCGAACAGTATGATATCAAAACCTGACGAACGGTATTAAGCCCATTCTGACCGTGCGATATTAAATCAAATCCTGGGGTACTACTTTTATTCGAACGCTACAATTTCTAATGCACTAGAAACGTTCAAGACTTAAACTTAATAATATCCAATTAAGACTGCACGTTCCAATCACTAATACAACAAAACCGAACGTTCAAGATTCAAACCTAAGAATCCATATTAAGGACGAACGACTGCAATCACTAATACTCAATACCGAACGCCCAAGATTACTTCTTGTGGATGCCAATTTAGGGACGAACGCTCAAGTTGAAACCTAGAATACCAATTGATAACGAACGTTCACAATCTGTACAATGCGAATACTAAACTAAGTACGAACGTCTAACATCTCTAATTCACTGGATAATATCTTGACGAACGTCTAATATTTAACTAGCTCAAGGACGAACGCTAACGCTCGTTACATGAGAATACAAAACCGAACGCTCATATTAGTTTGGCCGACCACTAATTGGTCGAACAAATTGGACGAACGTCCAATTTTGACTCACCAAAATTGGACGTACGCGCGTTCTGCAGAATTCTACATAATCGCACCAGATTCCAGCAAAACCCAGAAACCCCCTTTTCATCCCCTTCGGTCCAGATTTTGCCCAGATTTACAGCAAACACATAATATCTCAACAATCAAGGAAATAAATCGAACTCCCCTTACCTCTTGAAGGCTTCCTTTGTAAAATTTGTGATCTAACTCCCTCTAGACGTGCAGTTCAAGATCTCCTAGCAACTTCAGCAGCTCTCCACTTCCTCTCCCAGATCTTGCTGCAAGGACTCCACTCTCATCAGATGCCCAACCCAAATCCTCCTCTCCGCCCTTCTAAAGTTGGTATTGCTTCCCCTGAGTGCTCTTTGGACGGTTGAAAACGGAAGAAAGGGTTCCCTCCCTCTGGGCTGCTCTCCCTCATGCCAAAATGAGACCCTCTCCTTTGCTACGCTTCCAGTAATAATGCACCTCCAATAATTGCATTCTAATAATGCAAGAGGTGGGTGACCACCGTGTCCCCACTACTACTCTAAAAAATGCGGTTCTTACACAACACATGTAATCTTTCTTTCATTTTACATAAATGCATTTTTAATAATTACTTTAAGTATGATTTTCTTTTGTTTTGACTGATTGATTTCGTGCACAGATACTCTTTGGAGCATAAGCGCACTCTCCTTTCTCCCTCAGTGCAACACTTTATTCTAGCAGCAAACCCACCTTCAAGAAGGTTAGTTTCAATTTGGGTTTTTGATGAACTTGTGTTTCAATTTCATTTTTTATGGACTATAATTTGGTTGAACTTGTTGGTATTGTTGAACTTATTTGTTGTTCATACATTGTATACATCCAAACTTAGGGTAAAACTAAGAGTGTATTTAAAACAACTCCAAATAATTTGAAAATTTGTTCAAAGCACTAAATATCATGAGAAGCTCTCACAAAAAAATTTCGATCAAAATATAAAGCCTATGTATGTGAAATATTTTGCAAAGTTTGGATAAAACAAAATAAATTGACAAAAAATAGAAAATGTCCATGTGGGCTACCACGGGATTGAATTTTTTTTTCTACTCCAAATCTATATATAATACTACTAAATCGGCCAACCGAAAAAGTTGGTCGTTTAAAGGTATGCAATATCTGACTTTCGAAATAATTTTAAACTTTAGGGAAACCTCAATTCTTTCTTCATTTTATGCTAATCACATTCCCATGATTTTTCTGTTTTTCAAGTTTTTATTTTTGATAGCTTAAGTTTATATGTTCGTATAAATTTGAAAATAAGTTATAGATATATGAAATGCTAAAGCTAGACTATATTTAAAAAAACTCTAAAAATGATTTATTTATTAAAAAAGACAGAGAAGAGAGACGTTTGGAAGTGCATTTTTGAATCTCATTTAACTCATTTAAGGTCGAAAATGGTAATCTTCAAGACGTTAATGAACGTTTGAAATTATCATTTTCAAACATTAGTTGACATCATAAACGAACATTTTTCAACTTCAATTAACATTTGAAAATAATCGTTTCTAACATCAATTTATGTCTGAAATTATCATTTTTGACATCAATTAACTACTTCCAATATAATATCAGTGTGTTTTGAACGTCCAAAAGATAGCAACGTCATAGCTCTCTTTGTACTCGTGACAACAAATTGCATTACCAAATATTTTAAAATTATCAACAAATAATTTCATCTGTATGTGTATATATTTCAACATTAATTAAATTATCTATTTTTTTTAGTAATTATTGACAAATATTTCATTCAATAATTATTGAAGAAATATTCTGTCAATATAATATAATATAATATAATATAATATTATATAATATAATATAGTATAATATAATATAATATAGTATAATATAATATATATATATATATATATAGATATAAATAATTGATCGACAATAATTATTAAATAACATATTCGTCAATATTTGTACACAAATTTTTTATTAGGTAATTATCAAAAAAATTTGTAGTGTTTGTCAATAGACAAATGGTTGATAATCTTTTCTTGTAAAAAATTTTCCTTTTATCAATATATTTATGTTACTATTGACAAATTAATAATTTTGTTTTTTCTTGTAATTGAACGAATATTGATATTTTGATTATGTTAACCAAAAATATTTATTTGAGACAAGAGATATCTAATGAAATTTTAGTTTTCTGATATCAAAGTCTTCAAGGAGACAGAGAAAAATTTACTCAAATGCTAAAGAGATTTTTATTGATTATCTTAATCGAAAGAAAGATATTGTGATGAGTATGTTGCGCTATGTCATGGATGTTGTGTAATGTTTAACAAGTCAACAGCAAAAGCTTTTAAGGTGAATTCATGAAGAATCGAAATCATCACCACAATTCATGAAGTATAAACAAAGACATTATAACACACCCAATAATTTGTTGAAGAAGATGAGAAGTATAAAAAGAATTAAAATTAAACATTATATAAGTATTAATTTACATAAGAGAATATAGAGGTTATAATCAGGTCTAACTTTCAAAATTTTATAAGAAAATTCTTAAGCAAGTACTTCATCAACACTCCTGTTTGCTGAATGTTTTCCCACTTCAATTTCTCCAATCTAACAAAGCGCAAAGGTAGACTTGACTTTGAAGAAAAGAAAATTAAGAAACATTATGAGAGAGACTCGTGTAAGAAGAAAAGAATTAACGAAAAGTCTGGAGGAACACGAAAAGTGTGGAGGAACGGTTCTCGAAACAAGTAGTATGTGACAGGATAAGAGAATGTTACTATCTTTACATAGGACAACATTTTCAGCAACCTTAAAACGATTAAAGGACAAACAGAGTTCTCAATGACGGCTTCTTCAAGAAGGGCAAAGTCACACGTGGAGGAGACCTCATGACAGGCTATCGAACTTCTGATATCGAGATGGGTGAGATTCGGGGTAGAAAGCACAATCTTGTACTTCACTTCGGAGTACCTTATCGTGGTGAAACGAGAAAGATTGGGATTTGATATGCTGAGGACTTTGGCAGGGTTGCTCAAAGAACACCCCAGAAGGACCAAACTGTTCAACAAAAAACAGGATGAAAAGGGTTCGGCGCACTCATCACCGTCCCTTGCGGTGAAAGTGACATTTGTGAGATTCAAGGTTCTGAGCGAAGGTAGTTCTAGAGATTGTGGAAGTTTCAAGATACCAAGAGTACATGAAAGAGTGAGAGATGTGAGAGAGGGTGAAGAAAAGATGACAGGTATGGAATGATAAAACTCTTTTGGAGAAAAGTAATCGAGATAGATGCTCAAATTTGGCACGTAATGCAGAAGAGGAGTGATATGGTTGAGAAGCTCTTGTGTTACGGTGCATGCTTCTAGATCAAGACGATGCAAACTAATGGAAGTGTCTCTCTTGGAGACAACATGGTAGACAAATTGGTCGTAGCTGTCGAGAGTTTTGAAGTCGCTGCGTTTGAAACAGAGAGTGGTGAGACATTTCCAAACTTTGTTCCATCGTTTGGATAAGAGAGACGTTCGAACTGCTGTAGTTGTGTCCATGAAATGCATAATGTGGAGAAGAACATCGTCAGACAACTCACTGAGGAAGTCCATCTTATCTTTCTCTCTTCTGGTATTCTGTTTCTTCTTGGTTTGTGGCTTCAACTCTGCCATGCTTTCTTTTTCTTCTTCCATGGATGAAAGGACAAAAGGTGTTAGATTCATGATATACCTTACCTATATAAACTCCGTAAAGAATGGCAGGTTTTTTGTACACTCAGTCTATTTCCATTCAAAGGAAACTGAAAGCACTTTCCTCCGTTTATATTAAGGTAATTTGAAATAATATCTTCTTTTAAGATTTTCAACGTGTTGTTAGAGATAATTCTGTTTAAATTCACTGTATTTTTTTAAGAGAATATTTCTTCTGTTTAGATTCCGACCTAATAAATGTTTAATACAAATTAGTGTAGCAATTATTCTTTTAATATAAAAAATATAATTTTGTCTTTTATATTAATTCATATTTATTTTTGTTTTGTCATAGCATATGATAATTGATAGTTCTGATATTAAATATGGAATGAACCCTTACCATTAAATTAAAATTATAGGTAATAGTTAATTTTTTTTTATCTAAGAATGTAGTTTTTAAAACTTTCGCTACCCCAACATTCTTCTTATTTATATTTTAAATTTCTATGATTTTTTATAAATTTATAAATAGAACATATTATTTTAAATACATTAAAATAATAAATATAGTTATATTTATAAAAATATTTTAATTTTTTTATTAATATTTATTAGTATTTAAACTAAATATAAATTAAAATTTAATGAGGTATGTTGTGCAATTATTTAAATATTTCATTTTACTACGTGTTGCAATTTATTTTTATTGTTTGCAATTAATAATTTTAAATATATTTGTTATTAAACGTGTTTTATGAATATTTTCAGTTAGTATATTTTTATTAATTATTTTAATTAATATATTAATTTATTTTAAATACATAAATTTTTATAATTGAGATTTTTTATTTCGTTTCTTAATTTAAAATTAAATACATTTGTTTATTTATAAAGACACAAAAAATGTGTTTTAAAATTAACAGTGATTTAAAAATAAAAAAATTGGTTTATTTTAATATTAAAGTATTTTAATATAAATAATTTTTTTATAAATGAGTTTCATAATTTTAAAATAGAGTGATTTTGCAATTAACTCATCAATTAATTTTGTCTGTGTAATTTAGTTTTCTTCCTATTTTCTCTTTTCAATATATTTTGTTTTTACCTTTGTCAGAACCATTAAAACGCACCCAAAAACTCCTCTGAACGGACGTCAGGTGTCAAGCAACGAGAATTTTGAAATCAGATAATGGAAGGCAGGTGTCAGCAGATGAGCGGACGTTCGTTTTGACGTGGGAAGCAAAACTGATTTTTCTGAAACCCCGTCTCACTCTCTCTGCATGCACCTTCTTCTCCAAAACTCTGATCTTTCATTTCTTCTTCTTCTCTCTAAAAAGCTCTCCCTTCTCTCTACCGAAACTCACCATTTCTCTACTCCGATCTCCGTTCAAGCACCGTAGAAGCGTTTCCGGCGTCCTAAGCTTCATTCTGAACCGAACAGTTTCGAGTTCTGATCTGGTAAGTCTTTTTCTCCTTTAGTCGTTCGTTCCCTGGCACATGCAAACCAACTCCTGGTTGCATGAGTCCATAGTATCCTTCTGAGCCAGTTTGTCTGTCGTTTGTTTTGGTTTGAAGAGCTGATTGAACGTTGAGGGTAGAAGAATTTTAGTCAGACAAACCGCATCCTATATCTTATACGCTCGTTCACGCTAGAGGTAAGGGAAGCTTATTTAATTTAATTTGGTATGTTTCCTATACTGCATGAACGTTCGTTGAGTTGCTAAATTAAAGTGAAGTATGATTATTGTGATATTTGACTATATGATATATGATGGTTGCTATGTTCTGATGTATGAAATATATGAAATTTATATGATATGGATTGTATGAAGTATGAAAATTATTATGATATGAATGTACAAAGTTATAGAACTATATGTTAAGAAATGGGGCGAATATAAATGAATTCGGAATATGAAATTCCACTATGATAGTGTACGTTCGTTACTGAACGGTCTTTGACCGTTCGGTTTTCTAAGTGAATTTGGTTAGAATTGGATTCTTTCATTTGGGAAGAATCCTATTTAAGGACGAGCATCTTTGTGTTGCAATACTATGCTTGAGCGTTCGTCCAAGCATAGTTGCGTCTTGGTATTCCGTGATAAGCTTAAGTATATATATCTATATATCTATATGTATTTGTATATTTTAGTTATTCTTAAACACTACTCCAATATTATTTTAGTATATGTATAAAACCTCTTCTCTTTAAGTTTAGTAGCATTTGGTCTCATACCAAGTGTTCGTCCTAAACAAATGGTTGGTCTTACACCAGGCACTCGTTCTATCTCCTAAAGCTAAACTTCATAATAAGAGCGTTTGTTCAAACCCTCTAGGGTTCGCTCATTTTAAATGTTCAGTATTTGACTGGCATATGGATTCTTGACACTAAACTCAATTAAACTAAGTATTCACAAGTGTTCGGGTTCCTCATGTAAATCGTTCTAAGTATTATTTTTGAATGCCTTGAAATATCCTTATTTATTGGTTTCACTCTGGAGTCCTCGTTCTCGGTTTGGTCTTTTTAATGTTCAGATGGAGTTCTCAAGAGTCAGTTCATCTAACTAGCTTAGCGTTGTAATTGACGTTTGTCCCATTCATTCTTGGAATATATGATAGTGCTCGTTATCTTTCTCAACCCGATACCAACCCCTTATTCTTAATCTATTCTAAAATTTGAGATCTCGCGATTTTGTTTTACGTGTTCGGTCTAGTTCTGAATTCGGGAGTAACACATGGCAAGTTAATCGTTGAATTAATAAGAAAGGAAAACATGGGATATTTTAAGATAAACTAATACCAAATACAAAAAATGTCAAATTCTCCCGTGTTCATTATGCGGGACGAACTTCATAAACCTTCACAAAAACACAATCCATATGTATAAAAAAAATCACAGTATTTAATTAAGTCGTCTAATGTAATGTTTCAGCACAGGTCAGTGTGTAATCCTCTAGTCTTTCAAGGGTTTTCATTCACGGAAAAAGAAAAACAAAAAGGAAAACAAAACCGAAAAAATAATACAAGTCAACATAAAAGCGCAAATCTTTGAAGGTTGATACTGCAAGTTACTCACTTCTCATCCCTTTAATTGTTAAAGAAAAAATAGAAAAAAGTAATTAGACTCTTCAATTCATAATTATTTTCATTGAATTTTGGTAATCTTTGCATAGAATCTTAGATAAATAAAAATAATAAAAACTAAAATATCAATTAACTCAAAAAAAAACAATTTCTTAATCTATTTCTATCTTATATAAAATAAATAAAATAATACTATATCTAAATAAATGAATAATAAAAAAGTAATATCTTTATTTTATCTTTATAAAAATCAAACTAAATATTATTAAATTTAAAGTGATAAAATAAAATTTAAACAAAATTATTAATAAATCTCTAAAATTTAAGTTTATCCGAATATTAATCATATCTTCAGTTATTTAAAATAAGATTTAAATAAAATTACTAATAATCTCAAATTTAAATTTATCCTAATATTAACAGTATCTTCAGTTACTTAATTTCAATTTTGATAGCGGAAGTTCAGCCTTATTGTAAAAGATATGAGCGGTACTTATAAGCTTTGCTCAATCCTAATTTTATATGTTAATTTTTGTGAAAACAAATCAAATTATGAACTTACATTTGAAACTATAGTATAATTTTGTACAAATCTAGTTATATAATTCAGCTTTAATGTTCAAATTAAAGAATGAAGAAGCCTAAAAAAAAAATTGCCACCTTAAGCCGCCTTAATGGCATAATCAACTTGTATCCGAGCCAAGGGAGTTACCATGTCTCTCTCCAGGATGATCTGCAATTAAACGTAACAACTAAGATATTAGTATGGTAAATAACCTCCATTAAAAACTAAGAAGGAAATATAAAATGAACTAAAATTAAAATTTGTAAAAGTATTTATCTACCTAAGAATATGGAATAGAGGTTTGCGCTCCACCAAGGAAGAAAACATATCCAGTTGTACTCTTCCTGTCATATTTATCCCCACACCAATCTGCATCAGAATAAGAGGTAATTTGTACCTCTTTTCCTGGTTCTCCTCTTGGCAGCAGTATTCCATAGATATGTGTACCTTTCAAGTATACCTTAGGATGCGCTTGGCAACATTCAAATGAGAAATTCTTGGACTCTGCATGTATATGCTTATAACTCCCACACTGTAGCTGAGATCAGGCCTAGTATTACATAGATACCTTAGGCTACCAACCATCTTCTTGTAATCTGTAGGGTCTACTCCTTCTTCTTCGGGATCTTTCTCTAGCCTCACACCCACTTCTACTGGAGTATTTGCAGAATTGCAATTTAGCATGTCAAATTTCTTTAACATTTCCAACGCATATCTTGACTGATGCATCACAATTCCACCATCAGTCTCAGTAAACTCAATCCCAAGAAAATAGCTCAACCTTCCCAAATCACTCATTTCAAATTCCTTTAACATTTGGATTTTGAAATCAGAGATTTCCTCATTTTAGTGCTTTGGTTAGTATATCTGCGATTTGGTCTTCGGATCTGCAGTATACGACCTCCAGCTTCCCTATACTCATTTGCTCTCTGATATAATGAAATATGGTTTTTATATGCTTGCTTCTCCCATGAGAAGCAAGATGTTTAGCTAGATTAATAGCTGACTTGTTATCAACAAATAGCTTTATCTTTCCAGTTGAAACAACCTTCAGCCCTTTCCACAGTGAACTCAGCCAAGCTGCTTGACAAGTGGCTTCATAGGCAGCAATGTATTCTGCCTCACAGGAAGATAAAGCCACTACGGGTTCCTTTGTCGAGCTCCATGAAATTGGCGCTCCACCAAGGAAGAAAACACACTACAAGAAAATCACGAATTACCGAGGGTATTTTTCCGAAGGCCTATCTACCGTCGATAAAAGTGTTTTACCGAGGGTAAAAAGTGAATCACCGACGGCCTAGACGAAATCGCATTTCCGACGGTCAAAAAGACCTTAGCGAGGGTTTTGAAACCTTAGGTAAGAGCGTCCAACAATTAAAATCAATGATTGGGGTTCGTCCCCAATTTTGTCAAACAAAGCCCTCCTTCCCCTCTACCGGTAAGAGCTGCGATTTCGGCCCTCCCTTCCCATCGACCTTCCCATTCACTCCGTCTGCATTCCCTTTCGCTAGCTTTTGTTCATTCTCTCCCTATCCCTCTCCCTGTCCGTTCTGTCCGGTGGCATTGTGTGCGTACGGTTCGTCGTGTCGCTGTGGGTCTTGCGGGTGGGGTGGTGGCTCGTGGTCGTGCGCGTCAGGCTTGTGTGGCAAGTGGGGTGGTGATTCGTGGTGATTAGCATCAGGAGGTCGTTGCGGTGAAGCCCAAGGTTGGCTGTTGGGTTGAGAGCTCGCAGTGTGGCTTGGCTTCCATTGAATTGGGTGTTCTGGAGTGCGAGGTAAGTTCTCTGTTTTAGAATGCTACTTGAATAAATTGATTGCCTTGTTCTTCCCTAGTTGTGTGCAATGTGTCCATGTAATTGGTTGTTGCCGTGTTCTTACCAATATGCGTGAACTTGTTTGCATTGTTGATATTCTGTAAGGACAAGGTACTCACACAGATATGGAACCCCATCTTTCCGAAAACGTAGACGTTTACATCAAAATCCTCTAAAACAAAGTAACACTAGAATAATCACCTTGTACCAGAATCTGTTTTCCAATACTTTGACCCCAATAGTCACTTTCAGATGCTGTACTTGACTTGACCACAACAAAATTAAAAGGATGGGTGATTGGAGGGAACTCTTCTTTTCTGAAAGGATGATTTCTCTCTGAAGTTTGAACCTTTAGGATTCTTGTCTGAACATTGTGTTTGGAAAGTCAATAATTGATGTTTACAACGTAGGTTGCCCTGGTCAGATTGTTCAGACCAGTGTTCCAGTTGCTGTAAGGACCAATTTCAATTGCTTAGTTGCTAAGAACCAATGTCTTTTTGCTAATTGAGTTATTTCCAATGTGCCTTAATTGTTTTAGGACCTCAGTTAGCAATTTTAGTTGTTGTAAGGCCTTTGTACAATAGTTCAGTTCCTTTAATTGGAAGGGTGAGTTTAGGGATGAGGAAGTGAGGGAGAAAGGGAACAAAGGGTGTTAATTTGTAGAGGAAAAAAACTGAACAGAGAGGAAGAGCAGAGAGTCAAAGACAGACACAAAGGATGAAAAAAAAAACATAAATAAAGCAGGTTGTTAGATTGTGTCAGTGGGACTAGTCCTGGAGCATTTTCTTCATGGATTTTAGTGCAACACAAGCAGAATCCGCCAATTATGTTTGTGCCTTTCTCTTTCTAACAAGATCATATCTCCTAAAGATAAGGATCGAAATCCATATAATACTAATCTATACAAATAATTTGTGGGTTGAAAAAAAAATTAACAAATCTAGTAATGAAATTGGTGGCTAAGAAGAAGAAGATGTTGATTCTATTATTAAAGGTTCACATGATGTGGAAAAACTTGAACAATGAACTGCTGCTTTTGGATTCACAACCATGGCTATGTTTGTGGTGATGGATTCACGCAGAGGAGAGCCACTCCTAGAATTTGAAGCATCTCAGGTTTTTTTTCACTCTTCAATACTAGTTGCTGATAAAGGATAGATGTAAATTCCCTTCTTTTCTCTCTGATTTCGTTGCTAACCCATGTGACAATGTGGGCACCCTCTGGAATACTGTTATCATTTGGTTCCATCCCCGTTAACATCTCAAGAAGTACAACACCCAAACTGTACACATCACTGTATCTTCTTCTTCTTTAGTTTTCAAAAGGGTTTCTTTTAGCCTTGTTTTTTAACACAACTGATATATCAAATATTCATAGTGTATATGTTCTTAGTCCTTAT
>JAHCHA010012838.1:0-38446 GCA_027742795.1 Vigna hirtella
TAGAACTTTGCTTGTCCTCAAGCAAACAAAATGTAACTCAATCTCCAACCAATTTATATGATGGTTCACTCATTCAAAAATCCTCTTTTTCAAGATAAGTAATAACTTCACTCAAACTTATGACCAAGAGTTCATTCAAGATGTGCACATGCTTTAGTGTTCACAAAGTCATTTAAATTCCAACAAATGCTATTTTTCATGAATGATCAATCAATTAAGCATGGATGTTCATGTGCTTATGGAATATGTCCTCACTAGGTAAAGTGTTTCACTCAACACACAAGTGTATAAGAGGTAAAGTGTTTCACTCATTCACTCTACTATCACAATGTCACATGAATCAACTTTGCCTTTCATTTTACCACAATCAAAAACAATCACAAGCATGCATCATCACAAGGACTTTTCAATGGCTTATAATGTGGCTGGGCTAACAAGAAAATTGGTTTTTCTGGATCACAAAATCCTTGAGTTAAGAGAATCATAACAACACAATTATTCTTATTCTTCCCAACTTGCCTTTTCATTTGCATTGAGCTTTACTTCTTTTTCTTTTCTTTTCTTTTTCTTTTTCTTGCATATTCTTACTTTTTAGCTCTTAGCTCAATGCTTTTCTTTTCATGTTTTCCCAACAACCCCAAACTTGAACATTAACAATACCATACAAGATCTTCTACTTAACTCAAGGTAAAGATTTTCAATCAAAGGTTTTCAGTGTATGTTCAAGGCTAAGGGTTCAAAGGAGAGAACACAACGTGTTCTCTTTTAGTAGGCTAACTTTATGAATTTGGCCAATAAAAAAGGTTCCAAAAATGGCCTTGATCACATGATGCAAAACAAGCAATTGATTCAATCATAGAAAACCTGGACAAAATCATTCATGCTTTCAAAGTAATAGCATTCAATCATACCAAAAACTCTGGAGCTCAAAACCTCACATATAAGCTCATTCACATTTGACATACACATCCTACTTAATTTCACAATCACAATCATGATATCCTGCATTTGTTCACAAAGCTTGTGAATCACCTGTATAAGCATTTTAATGTGCACATCATCTCAACATCAATCAATCAATAAGCATCATCAAGCATTACTTATCACACAATCACAGTTAATAGCAAACCATCACACAAACCAGGTTTCCAATAGAGTACATCAAACCCTAATCTAAAAACAAAAACAAATAAGTTCAGAAAACTTAAACCACAAAAGCATAATCATATGATAGCATTCATCAGTAAATGCTATCTCAGCTCCTCATCAGTCTGAGCTGTCCTCTGTATCTTCCTCTTCCTCCTCATCTTCATCATCATCAAATGCATCTTCCTCCTCAGCTTCATCTTCTTCCATATCTCTAGCTGAAGCTTCAGCTGCTCCAGCTCCTCCTCCATGTACTGGTTCTTCTGGCCAAGCTACTACATTGTGGAATTCATCCATAGTCCACCTGTGGGCTGGAGGTGTATCATACATCCCCACTATCATCTCAGCAGTGGCCACCTGCCCTCTGTGAATGGACTGCAACTGAGCACCTATAAGAGACATATACATGTCCCTCATCTGGAATGGTTCTGCTTCATGTGTATCAGCAGATGTCTGGCTCTGTGCTGGCCCTCTCTCTCTACGAGCATGGCGTGGTGGAACTGGCTGAGCTACATCCTCACCTCCACAGTACTGTCTATAATAAGCCTCATCAATAGCTTTTCTTGGCCTCTCAAATGGTGGAACAGAAGTGTCCACCCCAGCTAGCTTGCAAAGATGAGTGATCAAAGAAGGATGTCCTAGTGGTGCTTTGTTGTTTGAGGTGTTAGCACACACACTAATCTCATCAGCTATCACCTGCCCAATATTAACATTCAAATTTCTGATAGCACAGTATATGAATAGTGCCCTGCTGAGAGTGATATCTGACACATGTGAACATGGCTGAATGTTGGCATGCGAAAATGCCATCCAATACTTCGCAAGAGGAGTCAAATCTGTCCTCCTAATGTTAACCACTGCGCCAGATCTATTCCTTTGGAAGTGTCCTCCAGGTATACACAGTACTCTCTCAACATCCTCAAAGTCAGCACCTTCCTCCATGCTAAGAGCAAACTGACATTGCTCACCAGCCCACACAGTATCCAGGAAGTTGTTGATAGAATCAGGATTAAACCTGATAGCATGGCCTCTGACATAACCCAAATAATTCTCAGCTGGATGATCACCAATCTTCTTTGCATTGGTGTAGAATTCCTTGACCACAGCTATGTTGGCAGGTGCTGGATAAGTGGCTAGCTTTCCCCAATCATTCCCTAACACTTGCTCTCCAAATTGAGGAGCAAAGTTAGGTATCATTCCAACCTTTCTCTCCATTAGAAGTCTCCTGTCCTGAACCACCCTAAAGTGCTTCTCATGTTTCCTAGAGAGGAACCTGCTAGAGTGGGGTTGCTCTGGTTCCTTTTCTTTCCTCTTAGTTGCCATGGTTTTCAATCTCTTTCCTGAAGAGGATGCCATTCCTGCATTCAAAACACAAACCAAAACCACAGAACATGATGTTAATCATTAGTAAAACACAGAACACAACTCCTTTTGAAGCTAAACTACCGCTGAGGGCCAGAATTTCCCCTCAGCGCCACCAGTGCCACGCAACAAACCAGAAAAATCAAATCTGGCAGAGTGCCGCTCAGCGGTAAATGCCGCTCAGCGGTGACTCTGCAGATTTTTGAAAATCTTGTTTTAAAGCTTTCCTAACTCCACCCAAATGCAATTTTTATATTTCCAGTTCATAATCATGCAGTTTAATCGGTTCAAAACATCAAATATATCATCAAATCATGCAGAGAAATCAAAACCCCTAAATATTCATGCTTTGACAATCATATTCAAATTCAAGAACCCTAGAATGAACCAAATGCATTTTACTTACTTGGGTGGAGATGCTAAATGATATGAGAATGCTTCCAAACTAGAATGCTCTCTTCCAACCCCAAACTTTGATGGCACACTAGTGAAAAAGTGAGTGAAAGAGAGATTTTCTAAAGAGGGAAGAGTGAAAAGATGTGGAAAACCTAAGAGAATGTGTGTGGAAGTGTTTGTGCAGAGAGAAGCCAGAAAATAAACCCTAAAACGCAGCTTGGGGTATAAAAATACCCTAATGGGCTCGGGTACCGCTAAGGGGAACTTAAGCCCATCTGCGATAGTACCGCTCAGCGGTAATTGCCGCTCAGCGGCACTTTCGTGAAGTGCTCCTCTCCTTCTTTTCTTGACCTACGTGCCTTCCCTACATGTCCCTCATAGGTTCCCTGCAATTCAATGTTAAAAATGCTTATGCAAATCCTAACTAAAAATAAACAAACAAAAACAATCAATTAACTGGGTTGCCTCCCAGGTAGCGCTTGTTTAACGTCACGAGCCTGACCCAAAATCCACCAACACCCATCAGTAGGTGTTTCAAACTTACCAGCACCCATCAGTAGGTGTTACAAACCTAGTATCCTTCAGTAGATACTTAACCACCTAGCATCCTTCAGTAGATGCTAAATTCAACAAAATAATGTCCAGAATAATGTTCACAGATTAAAAGTTACACAACCAAAATAAAACAAATCAAAAGTTTGTAAATCCACTGGGTTGCCTCCCAGCAAGCGCTCTTTTAACGTCATTAGCTTGACCCAATAAAGTTCAAGTTCCATCTTCCTTTTCTTCTTTCTACTGAACTTCTTCAGAAATTTGATCAAACCAGGAACCTGTTGCAGTGTCTCAATCATAGGAACTTTAATCTCCAATTTCTTGAAGATTTCCATAAAGCACTTGAATTTCTTTTCCTTCCCATGATTCTTCTTTAGATGAGGATGGGATTTTTCATATGATTTCTTCTTCTTTCCTCTCATCTTCTTTTTCTTACGCTTTCTCTCCCTAAATTTTCTCTTTTTCCTTTCTTTCATTTTTTTCTTCCCTTTTCTTTTTCTTTTCAACTTCTTTATTTTCACACAAATCTTCTTTCTCTCTTCTCTCTCAACCACTTCTTTCTCTTTCTCTTCATCTTTATTTTTCTCACTCAACTCTTCTTTCTCTTTTCTCTCTACCTTTTCCTCCTCTCTCTCTAATTTTTCCTCATCAAGAATCTTGTCACTTTCGGTGATAATGATTTGCCCTTCCTCCTTAAGGTTAACTTCAGTATTAACATCATCATTCAATCTCTGACTGATGTAATGAAGTTGCATCTCCATTCTTTTAAATGATTCTTCAATGCTTTTCTGAGTAGAGTCGGAATTTTTCAAAAATCGTTGAAGGGTGTCCTCCAACCTATCCAAACTTCCTGATAGAAAGGGTTGTTGCTGCCATTGTTGTGGTGGCGGCCTATCAAATTCTTTGGCAGCTTGAGTGTTTTTGTGATGACAATCAGGTATCTGTATGTACTGTTGAACTGCCTCCTCCAACGTTCTCCTTTTTCCCGATAGAGAGGGTTCTTGCTGCCATTGTTGTGGTGGTCGATTCTTAAATTGTTTGACAGCTTGCCAAAATTGATCATCATCCATGCCTGAGTGAGATCCCACCAGTGGTTGAAATTACCTTAGTAGAATTGAGTGCCTATTAAATTCTTGTTTGAATTGCATCCTGCAAACATTAGGCACAAAACTCTAGAAAATATTTGTTAGCACAAAAAGATATAGAAGAAGATATATATTCAGAAGATAACAAGATTTAGAAGATAGGATCAAATAAGATAGAATAAAATAAAACCTAATCTAAAAAATAAAATCTAACCTAATCTAAAAGATAAAATAAAATAAAATAAAATCTAAACAAATAAAATAAAATCAAATCTAACCTAATCAAATAAAATAAAATAAAATAAAAACAGAAAATTAAAAACAGAAATTCAAAATTAAAGTCAAAGATAATCAATAATCACACAAATTAACCAGTTAAACCAGAGTCCCCGGCAACGGCGCCAAAAACTTGATGGACAAATTTATGAACACCAAAATATGATGTCACAAACTTGTTTCACAATCGGCAAGTATGACCGAATCGTTCAAGTAATAAACTCGGTAAGACCAAGTATCGTTCTTCCCAAAGGACTCACGGCCTAGTTTAGTTGTGTGGTTTCTTGATTAACTAAGACTTAAAAACGAAATATTTAGAGTTCAATATGCAAAGACGAAAATAAACATGTATGCATGACATTTGATCAATGGCAAAGACAAAAGATAAACACTTTCAATGAATTATATGAATGAATATGTTGTTGGGGGTCAATTTCATCTCATCCACTCTCATATATTTTAGGAATTCAACATTCAAATCATCATTGTTAATGCCACTCTCTAATGTACCATTCTAGATGGCTTCTCCCTAATCAAATAGTTCATACAATTCCTAGCATTCCTAATGATTAGTTCATGAGTGCAGGAGCTTAAAGGCAACCAATAGAATATTGTCAGTATAATATTGAGAGAAATTCCCCGGATCTAGACTTCCCCGTACGTGTCCGTATCGACAAAACCAATAATCATGCAATAGAATGAGTTAAACAATGCAAGCATTGAGCAAAGAGGAAAAACCCTAACTAATGATGAAAGAAAGCATAAGTCTTAGATTAAGATGCAAGCATAAATTCCATATATGAGAGCTTCAAGAGATTACATTGATTCCCCAACAAACATACAAAGTTTAGTTCACCATATTCATGGTGAACCTAGATGAATTACAATGAAAGTATGAAAGAATAAACCCTAAAAAGGTGAAGAGGTAGCCTTAGCATCCAAAATCCTCCTTCAAAGGGGTGGAAGAGAGAGTGTTTTCCTTCGTTCTGCCAAAGATGTCTAACTATAGGACGTGCAAGCCCTTATATACTAATCTAGAGTTACAAAAGATTACAAAAGCCCAAGCCCAAAAAGTGCCGCTCAGCGGTAGTTACCGCTCAGCGGTAGTTGCGTGACTCGTTTCTTCCCCTCAGCGGCAATTTTGCCCCTCAGCGTGACTCCCGCAACCTCCTGAGTGCCGCTCAGCGGTAAATTGCCGCTGAGCGGTGCCTTCGACTTCTCTTTTTGCACTCTTTCTTGTCTTTTCTAATGTCACCTCTCTCCTTCTTCACTTCTTTCACTAAATTCACCTTAAAACCTGCACAAAAACACTTAAATCAAGCATAAACCTGTCCAGCTCTCTTATTTCTGAAAATATGGATAAAAGGCATGATTTCAAGCTAGTTTCTAAGTCTAAAGGTTGCTTTTAGTATCAAATTTAAGCATGAAAATAACAGTTTTTCAACTGTTATCATTATCAGAACCTACCAAAGGATCTAGAACAAGTTAAAAACACAAGAAAATAAAAGCAAGTTGAATCATACATGACCAAACAGATTTGCAACTGAAATAGAACAATGCATTGCCAATTGCTCTAATATGTTCACTCCAATCCAATTATATGATGAACCAGAAAAAAAAAAGGGAGAAACATTAAGAATGAAAATGTGTTGTGAATTGCACTTGCCACTTTGGATCTTTATGTGGCTCAATCAATACTTCTTTTCTAATTGTTTGTTTCTTTTCAAATCACAAGAACTCATGCTTTTATACTTTCACTTTCTTTTGCTACAATTCACAACATGTAATTTGATTTCTATTCTAATTCAACTTTATAAGATATGAGTCATGATTTAAACAAATGATTCAACTAAAAAAAAACTACAGAATTTTTTCTTAACAACACCAAATGCAAGAGTCAAATGACTCTAGAATTGAATTAAATTAGAAGCTTAACACTGAACCAGTTCGGCGTAGCTGGCCAAATCATAAATCTGTTGATTAATCAATGTGCAACGGAGCTAGGCTGAGCCTTTCATTGCTCACCTTGTATGCACTTGTTACTGATTAGGCAGAAACCAAGCAAAGCTATCAACAATCATTAAACAGATTCAAGAACATGAGATTCATTATCTCTACCACTGAAATCTGCCACCAAGCTCATTTATCCAAATGTCATAGCTTATATATGGTGAACAGAACTTACTCAGTGCAGGCAACTCAAATGAATCACAAAACACAAGCATCAGCTAGTTAAACTCGAATTTGATTGAAAATTAAAGCAAAGCACAAGACTAGAACATGACAGAAATGAGATTTTCAAATTAAAAGACTCAAACCAAAAAGACTGCACCGAATAAAATGATAATAAGACTAAGAAAAATAATGACTCAAGCATAGGACGACACAAACAGATGCACAGAACACTATCAGAGAAGATACGATACAACTCTAATCAGAATAACAATTCAAAGCAATATAGAAATGTAATGAACAACGCGTAAGTGAAGAAAACTCATAATAGCGAAACAACACATACCGAATCAAAATCAAGACAAAACAGAATCGAAACAAAAAACAAACTCAAAGCAAGAAATGAAGAAAAATCGAGACAAAGACAAAGATACTTATCTTTGACGCGTGGACGAAACCGAAGCTCTGGTGCCAACTAATGGACGAGCGACTCCGAGAAGATGCTGGTAGGCGTGATACGAATCCTCGAAGCTTCCTCCAGAGAGAAGACGCAGCGGAAAAGGATATGAACTCGAGATCAAGCTCGAAATTGAGAGAGAATAAAAGACGAACATAGGAGAAACCCTAGACCTAAGGTTTATCAGTGGAAAACACTAGAAACACGAAGGAAACCCTAGAACGGTGAGGAATCACTAAACTGACCGATTAATCGGTGAAAAACGGAGCTTAATCGGTGGAAATGTGTTAGATCGAAGCAAAGAAGGCTTCAATCGGTGGAAAATGGAAAACGATGTTAGGAGAGGTGTTTAATCGGTCAAAATATGAAGAAATGGTGGGAAGAGGCTGTGGTGAGGGAGAAATATAGAAGAAAATGGAGATTTGTGACTAACCTTGGCTGGGAAATGCAGATCTCTCTCGAGAGAGTGAAGACGCCAAGAAACCGAAATGGAGAGAAATGAGAGTGAGGCTCTCCGATGTGAGAAATGAAAGTGCTATCTCGAATATGTGAGAGGAAATGAAATGAGACTTCCACGCGTGGCAGCGAGAGAAGGAATTCGCTCTAGGACGTGGCTGAAGCGCTGAAGATGATGTGGCTGATGACGGAGATGCTTCGTGGAGGAGAGCAATTAATGGAAGCACAGTGAAAAGGTAATGGAAAATGAGAAATGGAGGTAGTGTGCTGGAAGGTGGCTAGATGTAGTCTTTGGACTCTCTAGCATGTGACTTTCAAGAGAGAATAGTTTCTGATTCAGAAAACCTAATTCTCATTAATCTCAAAAGTGCCAATTACAATAGAGGAGCTGGGTATTTATAGTAACCCATGCTCCTTAAGAGCTAATCTATGAAAGGTAAAAATACAAAAGGAGGACTACGTCAAGCAGGATTCCATCATAATGCCTTTATCAATGTTTAGTTCTCTATCATAGTTAGCCTTGCATGTGTGCTTGAGGACATGTTTATCCGAGTACACAAGTTAATTTTTTCTACAGATTTTTATATCTTAGATATGAAGGATGATGAAGGAATCAGTCCAACAACTATTATCTTGGGAAAACCCTTCATGATGACAGCACAAACGAAGATAGATGTACATGCAAGATCATTAATAATGGAGATAGGAGACGAGAAAGTGCAGGTCAACATGTTGGAAGCTAGGAAGCACCCGATTGAAGATCATTCTTTGTTTTGTATTGACTTATTAAGTGATGATGTAAACAATTTTTCTTAGGTTTTTAGACATTTTGTCAACTTTTTCTCCAATTTTGGATTTTTCTTTTTCAAATATGTCGTGCCCAATTTTGGACGACAAAGAAAACTGTAAAACAGGTGATATTGAGGATGTGGTGTCAATAGATGATACCTCTATAGCCTTCGAGTGTGATGTTGAGGTGGTTGAGATTACCTTAGGTAGTAAAATGTTGCGATCTATGGTACATCCACCCATTTTGGAGTTGAAACCCTTACAATCTCATTTGAAATATGCTTATCTTGAGAAGGATGGGAAACACCTTGTTATTGTATCTGCACTGCTTACGGATGAGTAGGAAAAACAACTATTATAGGTTATTAGAGATCACAAGAAAGCAATAGGCTTGACTTTAGTAGATATTCCTGGTTTTAGCCCTTCTTTTTGCATGAATAAAATACTTTTGGAGGAGGATGCTAAACTAGTGAGACAACCTCAAAGGAGACTGAATCCTCAACTGATGGAGGTTGTAAAGAAAGAGGACACCAAGTTGGTACAAACAGGTATTATATACTCCAATTCTGACAACACTAGGGTGAGCCCTACACATGTGGTTCCCAAGAAATATGGAATCCGAATGGTCAAGAACGAGAAGGACAAGTTGACTCTCATTCAGGATAGAAGTAGGGCACATAATTTAGTAGTTGACTATCTTAGTAGGATTTAAAAGGGAAAAGATAACATTCCGATGCAGGATGACTTTCCCAATGAAGTCCTACTAGTATTGATAACGGTTGAATATACCGTTATCATTGATGCAATTTTGATATTAAATCAACTCTTTTTGACTTAAAAGCTTGCTTGAACTCTTGTTTTTAGCTTAATTTTGTGAATAAGTGAGTAAAGGTTGTACTTAATGATTTTATCACTAAATTCCCTTAATTTTGTAGGTAATTGGTATGTTTTGGAAGAGGAGCAAAAGTATCAAGAAGTCAAAACTCAAGAGGGACAACAAACGCACCAGAGAAGAAGGTCGAAGAAGGCGCATGGTGTTAAGATGTCGGCAAGTGTACTGAATCGTATCAAGTAATATAAAATGGTATGACCAAGTATCATATCCTAGAAGACCCACGACACTAGACAGTCATGTAATTACTTAACTAATTAAGACTTTGACGAACAATTTTAGGGTTTGAATGAAAAACAAGAAAGTAAATATGAATGCAAATTGATCAATTGAGGCTAAACACAAGAATGAATGGTTGATGTTGATAATATGAGATGAGTATGTTGTTGGGGTTTAGATTTCACCATCTTTACTCTCATGAATATATGAATTCTTCTTATTTATTAATTATTAACATCACTTTCTAAAATACTTAGAACCCGATGTCTCGGTGAAAAAATCCTATCCTTAATTACTAGTTTACAATGTCTTGTCTCCCTAATAATTAATTCTGCATTACAGCAAAAGCTTAAGATGACCAAAACTAATATCCCTATGTCTAGGCAATACTGCTTTTGGGAAAAAATTCTACAGATCTAGGTTTCCCCGTATGTGTCCATATCACGAAAACCAATGATCATGTCATGAATGAGTTAAACATAACAAGCATAGAGCAAAGGAGAATAACCCTAACAATTAATGAAAGAAGCATAAATAAATTGGAATCAATTC
Source organism: Vigna hirtella (assembly GCA_027742795.1). Classification (NCBI taxonomy): domain Eukaryota; kingdom Viridiplantae; phylum Streptophyta; class Magnoliopsida; order Fabales; family Fabaceae; genus Vigna; species Vigna hirtella. The sequence goes on from JAHCHA010012838.1 coordinate 10,355, forward strand.
AAATACATGAGAGTTCACAAGGTTACATCATCCCCCAACAACAAATTGAATTTAGTTCCCCCTTGTCATGGAGAAGCTAGATGAACAATGGAATGGAAGAGATAGAAAAACCCTAGAAACTGAAGAGGAGAGCTCCCACATCCCCAAATCTGCCTCCAAGGGGTGAAAACTCTGTTTCTGTACTCAAGCCTGTTACCAATAAGGAGTATTGGTAAATCTTGAAGAAATTTGTTTTGATGATGCTACAAGAAGTTTTAGTTGAAGAAGATATTAGAATTAGTTAAAAGCAATTTGTAGAAATTAAATGTAGTAGGAAATTCTTGTAAACCTTGTAAACTTGCATTTTTAACTGCAATAATCGATTATGATTAAGCAATAATCGATTATCACAAGTCATACTTGAATAATCGATTATCACTTCATATAATCGATTATCACATTTTTGAAAACCTGTAACGGACTTGAATAATCGATTATCACTTACAATAATCGATTATTCATGGCAGTTGGGAGCTGATCTTTGGCACTCAGTGTACTTGGCTATATATTTTGTTTTGGAGAAATTAGAAGACAACGTTGTTGAACAGAAGCTCTAGCAGAATACTGTTTGTCAGAGGAAGTTCTCAGTAGCCATAGTTCAAGTTCCCTTGCTTGGTCTCGTGAACAGGAGAGGCTCGCGTTTCGTGTGTCGATTGTCGGAGCAAGCTCTCTTCGAGTTAGCAAGGTGCTCTGCCTGGTCTCGTGAATAGGAGAAGCTCGCGTTTCGTTTGTCGATAGTCGGAGCGGTTCTCTTCGAGTTGGCAGAGTGTTCTTCTTCCGGTTCGTTCGTCGAAGGAAGGTTTATTTATCTGCTTTATTAACTATTTGTTGTAATCTGTGAAACATCTTTTTAGTGGAATTGTTAATCACTTTTTATAGTGATTAACGACTGGACGTAGATTCTGTTGAATCGAACCAGTATAAAAATTACTCGTGTGATTTTCTATTCCCTACACTCTTTATTTTTTACGCATATAAACTGTTCGATAAATTTTCTGAAAGAAAATTATTTTTACAAATTTATCTTAAAAAAGTGACCGAACACGCTTTCTACTCTCTTTCAAGTTTTTAATTCCGCTGCGTGACTCTATAACGGTACCGATTGTTCCAACAATTGGTATCAGAGCTTGCTTTGATAGTTTTTCAAAATTTGCGAAAATGGCCGGTCACAATCAAAACCATGTATATGCTGAGGGTGCTTCCATTAACAGACCTCCATTGTTTACTGGTGATAACTATGCTTTTTGGAAAGTGAGAATGGAGATTTTTATGGGGTCTGTTGATAGAGGTATCTGGGAAGCTGTACAAAATGGCCCTTATATTCCTATGAATACTGTTGATGGTGTAGAGACTGAAAAACCTTATTTTAATTGGACTGCTGAAGAAAATAGACGAGCTCAGTTTGATATTAAAGCTCGCAATATAATTTCATCTGCTGTTGTACTTGATGAATTTTATAGAATTTCAGTGTGTAAGACAGCACAGGAGATGTGGGAAGTCCTCAGAGTCACTCATGAAGGAACAGAGGACGTGAAGCGCGCTAGGAAGAACACTCTCATTCAGGAATATGAGATGTTCAGAATGCAACCTGGAGAAACGATCTCTGACGTTCAAAAACGATTCACTCATATTGTGAATCATTTAACAGGGTTGGGTAAGACTTTTGATACTGATGAACTTAATGTGAAAATTCTGAAATCTCTGGACAGGTCTTGGCAACCAAAGGTGACTGCCATCTCGGAGTCTCAAAATCTTACTCAAATGTCAATGGCAATCTTGTTTGGAAAGCTCCGTGAGCATGAACTTGAGCTGAGGAGATTGACTGCTGAAGAGGATCAAGGCAAAAGGAAAACTCTAGCTTTCAAGTCTGAAATCTCAAAAGGAAAAAGTTCTAAGAGAATTGAGGACGATGATTCCGATGACGATGAGGAGAACATGAGCCTCATGATAAAGAAATTTGCCAAGTTTATGAAGGCAAAAGGAAAGGACAAATTTCGTAAAGAAAGGAGAGAAAATCAAGAATCTCCTTCAAGTGTTAAATGCTATGGATGTGGAGAAAGAGGGCACATGAAAACTGAATGTCCAAAGAACAAGAAAAGTGAAGAAAAGAAAGAAAGGAAATTCCCAAAGAAGAAGAAAGCTTACATAGCTTGGGAAGACAATGCATCTAGCTCAACAAGCTCAAGTGATTCAGATGAAGAAGTCAATATTTGTCTAATGGCTGACTTAGAAGATACTGGAAGCCAAGTAAGTGATTCTAGCTTAGAGTCAAATGATGAATTTGATTTACAAAAGGCATTTCTTGATTTGTTAAATGAATCTGAAAAACTTGATGTTGCTCATAAAAAGTTAAAGAAAGAGCATAATGAATTGAAATTGAATTATGAAAAGTTGCTTGATGATGAAGTTGTCTTAAGAAATAAAGTTAGTACTTTAGAAACAAAATTATCTGATGCAAATGTTACTGTTGAACCTGTTGAATGCTTATCTTGTAAGAGTCATATGTTTGATATTAACATACTTGAAAACTTACTTGCAAAGGCAACCAAGACAAATTCACCTGCTAAGACAAACCTTAATAGAAGCAATATTGAAAATAGAAATATGCATCAAATAAATAAGTCCAAAGTAAGAAGAACTCGTAGAGTTTGGGTTGAAAAAGGGACTTTTGTTCAAAACAAAGTAAGTAATGCTTGTTGTTTTTACTGTATGAAGCATGGACACACATCAAACAAATGCAACATTAAACATTTTGGTATTCCAAATGGTAAATATGCATGGGTTAAAGTTGTGAAATGATTTATATTCTCATGAACTAACCCCAAGGACCCATAATTAGATTGGGGACCTAAAACTCTTGCTAACTTGTTTTGTAGGATCAATATAAGTCCAAGAAGTCACTGTGGTATCTTGACAGTGGTTGCTCAAGACACATGACTGGTGATAAGAAAAGATTCATCTCTTTTGAGAAAAAGAAGCAAGGATTTGTAACGTATGGGGATAACAACAAAGGCAGAATAATGGGCACTGGAAACATTGGAGGAGGAAACACTTTGACAATAAAAGACGTCTTATACGTTGAAGGCCTCAAACATAATCTTCTAAGCATAAGCCAACTATGCGACAAAGGTTTCAAGGTAACTTTTGAGAGTGACAAATGTACTGTTTATTATAAAAATTCTGCTGAAATTGCTTTGCAAGGTGTTAGGCATAATAACATATATTTGATTGATATTGAGAGTGCATCTAGTCATAGTATAACATGCTTAGTTGTTAAAGAAGACAATCCATGGCTATGGCACAAAAGAGCTGCACATATTCACATGCACAACAGATTTAAACTTCCATTAAACGAAATTAGATGCAGCAAAACATATTATAATGCATGAAAACGAAATTAAAACAGTAACAACGAAACTGCTACAGTAAAAACGAAATTTCAGCAACATAAAACAATAAAACCAAATCTGGAACAGAAAACTGCAGTACATAAAACGAAAATACAGAAAACAAAAATACAGAAAACAATAAATACAGAAAATGAAATTACAACAGTACTTAATAACAACAATACAGAAAATACAGAATTTTAGAAACAAAAATTGCACTAATACAGAAACAGTAAAATTAGAATATAGAAACATAGAAAACAGTAAAACAGAAAATAGTAAATTGCAAAATATAGGAACAAAATCAGGATTACTGCAGCAAAATACAGAAAACGAAATTACAGTCAATAATTGAAAATGAAATAATCAATAGCAGAACAAAAACAGTAGCAGGAATTAAATTGTAGAAAAACAAAATACAGAAATTAAATTACAGCAGAAATTAAATTACAGCAGCATAATTTGAATCACAGCAGAACAGAAAAAGTAAAACAAATATTGAATTTCAACTGCAGAAAATGAAATCAAACTATGAATTGAAGTGAAATTGTAGATGACTTCATTACAACAAAGAAGAGGAAAACAAAATTAGAACCTAAACATCAGCTACAAAGTCGTTGGAACGTCCCCAAAAATAGGGAGAAGAAGAAAGTTGCCCCCTTTCTACATTTCAGCAACGTCGAGCAAGTGAAAGGAAGAGGATGCCTTTCCCAATCTAATTTTTGGTTCTTATAAACCCATATTCTGACTTTGCCCTTCTAATTTTGGCCTAATTTCTAATTTGTCCCAAATTACATTGAAATGGAATTCAAATGCAAATTACAATGAAATAAAATAAGAAAAATTAAAATATAAATGATGTGGCATCTTTCTTTAAGTCCCAAAATAAAATTTCAAAATTGCTCTGAAAATAATAATAGGAATAATTTGTTAGCCAAATGAGAAGATGAAGTTTTGATGATGTCCAAATCAAGTCAAGATATATCAAAGATTCAAGAAGATCCTTTGAAGACTTGTTTTGTTATTAAAAGCTTTTGTAATAATTGTAGTTTGATGTTTAGGACTTAGATTTGTAGTAGGTTTTGATTCTTGTACTTTCATACTTTGTATTTGTTGTTCAGATTCAAAAACACAAGGTTTTAATCAATTAAATCAAGTATTAATCGATTAAAATGTTGCAGGTGCTGAAAACTCAACTGGCACGGAAATAATCGATTAATACCTATTTTAATCAATTAGTTAATCGATTAATCCTTACAATAATCAAATTAAAGGTGACCGTTGGAGTTTTCTGACTTTTGAAAACTAGCCGTTGTACTCATTTTAATCGATTAACACTTGTATTAATCAATTAGGAGCGTTAAATGGCTGGAAACGAAGAACGAAAGAGTATTTGCGTGAGTCTATAAATAGGCTCTCATTTTCCATCAACAACAACTCTTCCCTTGTGCTCTCTAGTACTCAAAAATCATTGAGACTTGTGTGTTCTTGTTCGACTTGTGAAACTCGTGTTTCTGGAGCTGGTGAAATGTTGCTACGGTGACAGAGGAAATAGCCGGTTCATCCTTGGTGTGTCTAAGGAGGTGTTCGAAAGAGGAAGTTCATCCTTCGTGAAGTATTCGGAGGAGGTGTTCATCCTTTGTTAAGACTCAAAGGAGGTGCAAGTTCATCTCTTGTGGTATCAAGAGAGGTGGTTTCTAAACTTTTACAAATTGTTTCTTTGTGATTGTAATTTGTAATTATTTTTTATAGTAGTAAACTGTTTACCTTGTTTTGAGATAAGCGACTGGACGTAGGATTGGTAAGATCCGAACCAGGATAAAATCATCTGTGCAAATTTCTCTCAACCTTACTCTTTGTTTGTTATTCCACGCTAATCATTCTGCTGCAGCCGCTCTGACATAATTAAGCTCAAATAATTCAAATTAATTAAAATAAGAATTATTAGTCAAATTAAACCCAAATAGTGAAAATGAGACAATAATTGAGAATTAAACACAATTCATTAATATAATTCGGTGAGAAAAGCTAAGTGAATAGTAGAAAATAATGATTCATCAAACCAGTAGACTACAAATCTCTTTGCCAGAACCTTACAAAGATAAATTTGCGAATTTGAGAATACAGTGTAATCTGAGGAAGTTCTCAAGTGTTAGTTCTTGCTCTTGTCAAGTCTTCTGAATAGGAGAAGCTCGCGCTTTGTGTGTCAAAGGTCAGAGCAATTCTCTTCAAGTTAGCAGAGTTGTTGCTTCAGGTTCGTTTGTCGAAGGAAGTTGTTCCAGTTTGTTTGTCGAAGGAAGGTTCTTGCTGCATTCTTCCGGTTCGTTTGTTGAAGGAAGGTGTTTTTGTTATTCTTATTTTCTATTCACTTTTATTGTAATTGTGAAATTGTTTTAGTGAAAACGTTAATCACTCTTTATAGTGATTAACGACTGGACGTAGAATCTTTTGATTCGAACAAGGATAAAAATTAGTTGTGTGATTTTTTCTACTCCCTACACTCTTATATTTTCTACTCATCAGCTATTTGATAAAAAGTTTATAAGAAAATTAAAGGAACCATTTTTAAGTTGACCGAACAAGCTCTTTGCTTTTAACAATTTGTATCGTACTCTGTTTTAATATTTCCGCTGCGTAAAATCGGTACTGGTTGTTTCAACATTAACAAGTTTTTCGCGCCGTTGTCGGGGACTCGTGGTTTAAACTATACCTTTGTGTGATTCTTAACCAGTTAGACTTTATCTTTAAATTTTCTGTTTTTAATTTTTGTTTTTGATTTGATTTATTTATTTTATTTTTGGGCTAATTGGGTGCTCTAGTGCAGTGTTCTTTAGTGTCTGTAGGAAAAAATCCAAAAATTTGTACTAGGAGCACAAGATCATCATAATCTTTCTTTTTAGGTATGGAAGTAGAGAAGACTGCCAATAGTAGAGATACAAGAACAGGTTATGGGTGATCGAGCTATTGAGATTAAGGCTCCTTATTCAAGGAGAGTAAAGATGGTGACTAGGAAGTTGTTGAAGTTATGTTGGTGTGATGAAAGAGAGAAAAGCACCAACATAAAAAATCTGAATTGTGCTTAATGGTGTCAGGCTCGTGACGTTAAACAAACGCTTATTGGGAGGCAATCCAGTTTCTGACTTTTTCTTTCTAATCTATTATTTGTGTGGTTTAGAATACTTTTATGCCTCCACCAGTCCAGCAATACCAGAGTCAGCAACATGATGCTCCTGCCCGAATATCTCCTCAGCCTTCTACTTCTGAACCTACATTGGAGGAGTTACTAAAGCAAATGGCCATGCAGAACATTCAGTTCATGCAAGAGACCAGAGCATCCATTCAGAGTTTGAATGATCAGATAGGGTAGATGGCCACTCAGCTCAATCAGGAACAGTCTCAAGAATTAGAGGTATCTCCATTTCAGACTGTTAAGATTCCTGATGATGTTAGTGTCATCCACATAGGGGATGGGAACCAGAGTCATGTGCCCACTGTGCCACCTACTTTTCCACCTTCCTATGTCCTCACTCTTGCACATGAGGAGACTGATGAAGATTTTGAGGACCAGGCAGGTATCAGCAACAATTTTGATTCAGGTAGACCATTTTCATCTTCCACCACTTCAGCCATATTTAGGGAAGTGGAGGTAAACATACCTCAATTTGATTATGTTGATGATTATGTTGTTGAGGGGTATGTTGATGATTATATTGTTGATGAGCATGCTTTTCATTTCCACTCTTTGCATGATGAGAAACAACTTTTGTCATCCTATCTGCATACTTCTTATCCATGCACTGAACATGAATGTGAGTCTGTTGTTGATATTGTTTCTAAATTTGAAAGTGATTCATGTTCTGAGGGTATATCTGAGGCTCAGCCTGTTACACTGGGATTAGGTGTTATACCCCTAAATGTCATTTCTTTGGAACCACATTGCATTAACACTATTGTAGGAGGTACACATGAATTTGATCAACAAACACCCACAGTGGAAAACAAAGGTGCAAGCATACACAAAAGCTTCAAGATCAATAGGCACCGGCTAAACCCACTCATCAACAATCACTTCTTCTTAGATCCAGCTGTGGAAGACATTTCCCTGCTCGATTGATGAACAAATCTTAAGGCCCCAAAAATGGAGTCAAAGACTTGTTAACCCTCGGCAAGTGTAACCGAATCGTATCAAGTAATAACCTGATAAGACCAAGTATCGTTCTCACAAAGGACTCACGGCCTAGACAGTTGTGTGGTTTGTTGATTAGCTAAGACTTGCAAAACCGATTGATTAAGATTTTAATGCAAATACTCAAAAGTAAATATGTATGCATGTATTGATCAATGGGCAAGAAGAAACAAAACACGTGATTTGAATTATATGAATGGATATGTTGTTGGGGTTTATCAATTTCATCCTATCCACTCTCTTGTATTTAGGAATTCATCAGTCTTTTCATTAATGTTAATGCCACTTTCTAAATTACTTAAAACCCGATGTCTCGGCAAAGAAAGCCTAATCATAATCACTAGTTTACAATGTCTTGTCTCCCTAGCAATTAATCATGCATTATAATGAACAAAAGCTTAAAGGCAACTAACTATCATACTCCTATGTCTAGGTTGGTAATATACTTTTGGGAGAGATTCCCTAGATCTAGGTTTCCCCGTATGTGTCCATATCGACAAAACCAATAATCATGACATCGAATGAGTTAAACAATGCATGCTTTGAGCAAAGAGGAAAAACCCTAACTATTAATGAAAGAAAGCATGTATCATAAAGATGATTTTGAAGAACAAATTCCATACAAGAGAGTTTCTAAGGATTTACATTGATTCCCCAACAACAAAATAAGTTTAGTTCTCCATCGTCATGGAAGAACTAGATGAACAATGGAATAAAAGAATGTAAGATATAGAAAAACCCTAGAAAGAGAAGAGGAGAGCTGTCACCATCTCTAATTCTACCCCCAAGGGGTGAAAAGTGTGTTTCTGCTTCGTTCTAGCCAAAGATCCAAACCCTAGGACGTCCTAAAGCTTATATACTATTCTAAAAAATACAGAAAATTAGGCCCAAGCCCATAAAAGTGCCGCTCAGCGGTAGTAGCGCGTTTCACTTCTTTCCCTCAGCGCCAGTTTTCCCCTCAGCGGTGCCAACGGGTACTGAGAAATGCCGCTCAACGGTAGCTAGCGCTGAGCGATACATGCTGATTCTCTTCTTTTGCACTTTTTGTGTCCTTTCCTGTCTCCATCTCTTTCCCTTTTCACTTCTTTCATCAATTTCATCTTAAAACGTGCAAAAACAAGGAAATCAAGTATAAAACCTGTCCAACTCTGTTATTTCCAATAATTCAACAAAATCATGAGTTCAAGCTAATTTCTAAGTCATAAAGGTTGTAATTGAAGTCAATTTTAACTATAAAAATAAAAGTTTTTCAACTGTTATCATCGATCAAATTTGGAGGATGAAGTCGTTCTTCCCCAAAACTTCCTTGCTGGATCCTGTGGTGGAAAACATCTCCCTGCTTGTCCAAGTTTTGCAACTGCCACCATGACCAGGGGAGTTTTCTTTTCTCTTCTGCTCCTTTCCCCACTTTTATTGCACTTGTCCAGGATCTGTTCACTATTCTGATTTCCGATCTTATGCTTATGACACATTGAGGACACTGTGTAGTTTAAGTGTGGTCTATTGGGGGAGATTTTGATTTTTCTTTGTTAGTTTTTGTTTTCTTGGTTAAATTTTTTCTTTTCTAGATTATTTTTGTCGTGTCTTTTGTACAGTTTTGCATGTTTCTCTTGCTTTCTGGACTTTGTTTAGTTTGTAGACTTGACCTTCACTTCATTGATACTTGGCTTGAAATCTTTGCTTTTCTTTGCTTGGGAAGATGATTATGATGTTTGAGAGGTTGATTTGATTGTGACATATACCCTGTGTGAGAATTTGAGCCACTTAATGTCTTTATTGTATGTGATATGTCGCTTGATTGCTTGCACATATGCCTTGGCTTGACTCTTTTTGATGATTCTTGATTGATATGCATGTTTGGAAGTGATAAAGGCAATTTTGTTCTTGAGCCTTTCTAGCCAAATAAGCCTACCTTGTTCTAAACCTTTCATAACCCCTTTTGAGCCTATACTTTCCCCATTTCTTTGTTTTGAAGCTCATACACTAGCCCTAAGTGAAAAACCATGATTACCTTAACCTTAGGGAATTTTGGAGCTTTGGAAGTGTCTTGGGAACAAGTGTGGTCTGTCTGGGGATTCTGATGAATTGGCTAGTTGGTTCCTCTTCTTGTTTTGTTTTCGGAAATATGATTTATATCTTGTCTCTTACAGTTGTGCGCTAAAGAGAGAGAAAGAAAAGAGACAGGATGAGAAAAAAAACACAGATAGAGAAAAATGAGAAAAATAAAATTTTCTTTTGTGAATAATGGAGTCAAGAAGAGGATTGAATTAGAAGTTTTGGGTGTGATTTGACTGTGTTTACACTTGCTCCCCATTGCTCCTTTATTTCTTTTGGTTTGTAGCTTCTCATCCATATGTTATCCTCCCTTGTCCTTGACCCCATTTCACCCATAAAAGACCTTTTGATTTGAACATGCATATGTTTTGAGTGTTGATATTAAAGGCTTGCCAAGTCTGTTGTTGCTTGCTTTCTTGAGTGCATTGAGTTCAAATTCTTTACCTTTGCATCTGTGAGGTTCTGTTGCTTTTGGATTCACCGCTTGAGCTGATTAATCATTTTGCCATGTCTTGAATTGCTTAGATGATTTCATGAGTATCTGCTTTCCTTGATTCTGTGTTGGGTACTATCTACATCCTTCTTGGTCCAGATTCCTTGAGAATTGTGTAATTCTGTTTCTGTCCTTGTTAGTCTTTGTTTTCTGTGTGCTGAGTTTGTGTCACTTCCCTAATGTCCTTTGAATTATTCCTTGATTTGCGTCTTGATTTTGCCCAGGAGTGCAAAAGACTAAGTGTGGTCTATTTTTATGAGTCAATATTTTCTTGACTTCACTTAGCTTATTGTGCTAGATTTAATTAAGGAATTGTGCTTGAATATGCAGTATTTCTCCATTTTTTTAATTGTGCTTAATTTGACCAGAAATTCTTATTTTAATTAACTTGAATTATCTAGGACAAATTATTTGCATTATTAATTGTAGGAAAATTGTTGGATAAAATTGAGGGATTAATTTCTTTTGGAGGTGCACACAGCAGCACGCTAATTTTACAGCCCACCTAAGTTGAAGGGTTTTTGGCTTAAAATATGAGGTAGCATGTTGTCACGGATTAGGGGGATTTTGAGGTCCAGCAAGTGAAGGGGGTTACGAAAAGAAGAAAAGTACACTTGAAGGTTTGCATTCAAACTGCAGCACGCTGAATTTATTGGGTTGGAAAGAAGCCAACGCATGTCCAGTAGCATGATGACAAATTTATGAACACCGAAAACGGCGCCACAAACTTGTTTGACCCTCGGCAAGTGTGACCGAATCGTATCAAGTAATAAACTCTGTAAGACCAAGTATCGTTCTCCCAAAGGACTCACGGCCTAGTTAGTTATTTGATTCGTTGATTATTTAAGACTTGTGAACGATTGATTGTAGGTTTTTAATGCAAAAGACAGTAATTAAACATATATGCATGAATGTGATCAATGGCAAAAAGAGTAAAACAAACACGGGATGAATTATATGGATGAGTATGTTGTTGGGGTTATCAATTTCATCTTATCCACTCTCATATACTTTAGGAATTCATCAATCTTTTCATCAATGTTAATGCCACTCTCTAAATTACCTTGTCAAGAAGGCCTATCCTTAATTACGAGTTCATACAATTCCTAGCATTCCTAGTAATTAGTTCTGAAGTGCAGGAGCTTAAAGGCAACCAATATGCTATTGGGAGAAATTCCCCGGATCTAGACTTCCCCGTACGTTCCCATATCGACAAAATCAATGATCATGACAATGAATGAGTTAAACAATGCATGCTTTGAGCAAAGAGGAAAAACCCTAACAATTAATGAAAGAAAGCATGTATCTCAAATAAGATTTTTAAACACAAATTCCATATATGAGAGTTTCACAAGATTACATTGATCCCCCAACAACAATACAAGGTTTAGTTCACCATATTCATGGTGAATCTAGATGAACAATGATGAAAGAATGAAAGATAAAACCCTAGAAAGGTAGAGAGGTAGCCTGAGCATCCAAGATCTTCCTTCAAAGGGGTGGAAAAGAGAGTGTTTGCTTCGTCCCAGCCAAAGATACAAACCCTAGGAAACCCTAAAGCTTATATACTATTCGTAAAATTACAGAAAATTAAGCCCAAGCCCAAAATAATACCGCTCAGTGGTAAGTGCGCGAGTTCTTTTCTTCCCCTCAGCGGCCTTTTCACCCCTTAGCGGAGCCAACGTGGGTTTCTGAGTGCCGCTCAGCGGTAAACTGCCGCTGAGCGGTGGTTGCGGCTTCTCCTTTTGCACTTTTTAATGTCTTTATTGATTCCATTCCTATCCTTCTTCGCTTCTTTCACCAAATTCACCTTAAAACCTGCATAAAACACTGAAATCAAGCATAAACCTATCCAGCTCTCTTATTTCTAAAAATATAACCAAAATCATGATTTCAAGCTAGTTTCTAAGTGTTAAAGGTTGCTTTTAGTATCAAATTTAAGCATGAAAATAACAGTTTTTCAACTGTTATCATAGCATCACGGTCCAACTGCCACACACGCACAGAATGAAATGTTATGTCCACGTGAGTGGAGCTTCAAATAGCAATGGGCTGGATTCAATTGGGAGGCACTCACGGTCCAACGTCCAACAGCAGCAGCGGGTGGTAAGCAGTCCAGTAGCTTGAGGAAGGGGTGCCTCGAGTAAAGAGCATCCAGCAGCTTGGATTTGAGGAGGTGCTGGGAGAGAAATGGGCAGCAGGGCTTGGTCCAGCATCCAGCAAGGACTTCACGCTTCCAGTTGCTGATTCACGCATCCAGCAAAGGGGGCACATGGGTGATTAAATGAAAGGAGGGCCAGCCGCCACCTGGGGGGATGGGAATGGAATACGGTTGAGTTCTTATTTTCATTTCTTTGCTAGAGAGGACGGTGCACACGGGAGTGAGCTGGAGGGAGCACACAGCTCACGTTGGTCTGGAAGCAAGCAGCTGAAAGAAGCACGTTGAGATGTGGTGATTCAGAGTTGAAGGAGTGCATACGGTTGCCACGTCCACGGGAGTTGGAGGTGTAGTACAATTTTTCTTTCATTAAGTAGAGCAGTAGTGGTGTCACGTTTTGGAAGGGAGAAATCATGATTTTTTTGATGGATGTTGGAAGTGCACGCTGCTAGAAGAGGGAAACGGTTCCCATTTTTATTTGTTTTTTTTATACAATGAAACCCATGGAAGCTTAACATGTCACGGCTAAAGAGGAATTTTTTTACAAGCTTTTGCAATTTCAATTTCTTTTGGGAGATGCTGTTACGTTTTGGGTGGGGAAAAAGAAGGTGATACAATTAATTTAAGTGATTTAATTTAGAGGAAGGCCATGGCTGCCACGTCCAACTTTTTAGGAGAGCTCCACAAGATTAATTGCTTTTTAATTTGTCACACACACCTTGAGCATTTACTTTTACTTTCAAGCTGCATTGTGCATTTAATGTTCTAGCTTAAGCGTTGCATTTAAATACAATATGATGTGTTTCTTTATTATCTGCGGAATTTTAAGTAGTTCACACATCTTGTTTCGGGACCGTTCAGTTTCCTGTTTCCGTTCACTATGTTGTCTATTTTGTTTGGTTTCTTTATCTCCCTGCATTTCCAATTTTCTCACTTGCTTTAGAGACCATTTGGTCTCAATGTAGAATCGTTCGGTTATGCTTTGTTCATTTATTTCAATGTTTCCAATTATGTTTGGTTGTATTTAAATTCCAGTTTTAATTTAGTTCATTTCTAAGCACAAAAACACTTTCAAAACCCCCCACTACGTGTTTGACCTAAGACTCGAACCACATTTGGTCCTTGAGAGACGACCTAGGAGTCACTTCCTAGCACTATACTGCATTCTTTAATGCACATCAAATTTGATGGGCCGCGACAGCCGCATTATACATCATGCATCATCTCAACATCAACCCAAACAATAAAGCATCATAAAGCAATACTCATCAAAAAGCACAACATATCAGAGAAAAATTAAATCACTGCAATATAGTTAATTCAAGCAAGTACATTACCCTATACTACAATGGCAACAAAACAATAAAAACAAAAGCAAAATATAGTTCAACAATGAAAACCATAAAAACAATAAACATAAAAATAAAAGAAATCTTGTTCTAGAAACAAAATAGCATCCATCAGTAGATGCTCTCATCTCTGCCATCAGAAGCAACATATAACCTAAAAATTTAAACACATAAAGAAAAATCAAATCCACACCACACAAATAATCAAAATAAATAAATAAAAATCAGAAACTGGGTTGTCTCCCAGTAAGCGCTTTTTTAACGTCACTAGCTTGACCCAAAACAAACACAAAATAAACAGAAAACAATTGAAAACTTAAAGAAACAATAAACAAATAAAAGTTTTTAAAACACTGGGTTGCCTCCCAGGAAGCGCTTCTTTAACGTCACTAGCTTGACCCACTACAATTGCCCTGTGCCTCTATTGTTCCCTTTTCTAGATATTTTTTCTTTTTGTTGAAGTTTTTTAGGAATTTAATATAACCAGGAACCTGTTGCAGTGTCCCAATCATAGGAATTTTAACCTCCAATTTCTTGAAGATTTCCATGAAAAGCTCAAACTGTTTTTCCTTTTCCTTCCTATGATACTTCTTTGGGTAAGGAAGGGGTTTTTCATATGATTCTTTCTTTCTTCTCTCATCCTCCTTCTCTCCCTTTTTCTTTTCTTCCCTCACTTTTTCCTTTTTGGAACACTCCTTAGGGTACAACAGATTTTTCTCAATTTTTTTCTTTTTTCTCTCAATCTCTTCTTTTTCTTTTCTCTCTTCATCTTTCTCTTTTTCACTCAGACTTTCTTTTTATTTTCTCTCTATTTTTGACTCATCCTCTTTCTTTTCTTCCCTCTCCTTTTCTTTTCTCTCACTATCTTCTTTTTCTTTCTTTTCCTCTAGATCTTTCTCTTTTTCACTCAAACTTTCTTCTTCTTTTCTCTCTATTTTTCTCTCATCTAAAACCTTGCCACTTTAAGTGATAATTACATGACATTCCTCTCTGGAGTTATCTTTCATGTTACTCCCAAGATCGTCCAACTTCTGAATTATGTGATCCAGTTGGCTCCCTATCCTTCTTAAAGCCGCCTGATTTCTTTTATGATGAGAATCAAACATCTGCATTATCTGTTGAAGCGTGTCATCCATCTTAGCCCATTGATAACAGTTGAAAAACTGTTATTTTTATGCTTAAAATTGATACCAAAAGCAACCTTTAAGACTTAGAAACTAGCTTGAACTCATATTTTTTCTTTAGTTTTGTGAATAAGAGAGTTAAAGGTGAATTTAATGGTTTTGTGCAAGATTCCCTTGATTTTGTAGGCTAATTGAATGATTTGAAAGAAGAATTGAAGTACCGAATGATTGGAATGCTGAAAAGTCAACCAGAAACCAGAAAAGTCAACCAGTCAACTAGAATGCTGAAAAGTCAACCAGAATGCAGAAAAAGTGTGACCGAGTGGCGTTGAGCGGTAATTTGGCGCTGAGCGGCAGTTTTCAGGTGCCGAAATCACCGCTGAGGGGCAAAACAGCAGCTGGGGGCAAAATGGATCATGCGCTAGTACAACTCATCAGTTTTTTGCCAGCTGGGCAGTTGTGCCGTTAGTCTTTTTAACGCCGTAACCAAAAAGGACTAACGTGCATCGTTTTTGCGAGAAGTAGGATGTTAGTGAACTTTTGAAAAAAAGGAGGACAACTTTGAACAGACCCTACACAAAGAGGGACCAAAATAGGTATTAAACCTAAAATTAAATATGAATGCAAATTGATCAATAATAGAGTAACACAGAGATGAACAGATGTTGGTTAATATGAGATGAATAGGTTGTTAGGGTTTGATTTCACTAAGTTTACTCTCATGTATATAAGAATTCTTCTTTTTTCATAAATAATGCTACTAAATGAGTTAAATAGAGCAAGCATTGCAACAGATGAATTCCCTAACAATTAATGAAAAAAGCATATAAATTAAGAATCAATTCAAATACATGAGAGTTCACAAGGTTACATCATCCCCTAACAACAAATAGAGTTTAGTTCCCCATAGACATGGAGAAACTATATGAATAAAGGAAAAGCATGAGATAGTGAAACCCTAAGAGTAGAAGAGGAAGCTCCCGCCTCTAGATCCTCCTTTAGAGAGTAGAAGAGTGTGCTATTGTGTTGCTCCAGCCACAGATACCAAACCTAGAGCGCCTGGGTCCTTTAAATAAAGTCGAAAAAGAGTAGAAACAGGGCCTGGTCCAAAAGAGTCGAAACATAGCAAAAACTGGGCCGAATCTGCGACGCACGACGCTGAGGCGCCCCATTTAGGGCGCCCGGGCGGTGGACGGTTCTCATGTAGTGCTTGAGCCTTCAATTGGTCACCCAGGCTTCGAGGTCCGCCGCTCAGGCTGCCAAGAAGGGCGCCCGGGTGGTGGACGTCATTTTTCCGAGGCTCAAGCCTCCAAATAGGGCGCCCAAGCTTCGTGCGGTTCCTCCTTTTGGTGCTTTTCCAGGCCTTTCTGAGCTCTAGCTTCTTAGAAATTCATCTCTGCTTTCTGCATTCTCTCATTACCTATCAAAACATGGGAAATTAGTCATAAAATCATTAAATTCAACCTCAACTCTCTTATTCACACAACTTAATGAAAAAGCATAAGTCCAAGAAAGTTTCTAAGTGAAAAAGGGTGTATTTAGTATTAAAATTACATCCCAAATAACGGTATTTTCTACCGTTAACACCCACTCATGTTTTGAATGGAAAAGTTGTTTTGAAAATTTTTTCTGAGTGGACTCAAGATGAAAATCGTAGAGCACAATATGATGTCAAAGCACGTAATGTAATTGTTGGGTTGAATCGGTAAGTGTACCGAATCGCACAAGTAATATAAATGGGTAAGACCAAGTATCGTATCCCAAAGCACTCTCGGCACTTGACATTCATGTGATAACTCGATTAATTAAGACTTAAAGAAAACAAGATCATTGGTTTCAAATGCAAAGACAAAAAATTAAATATGAATGCAGTTTGATCAATAGTAGAATAACATAGTGAACGAATGTTGTTTAATATGAGATGAATATTTTGTTGGGATTTGATTTCACCAAGTTCCCTCTCATGTATGTAAGAATTATTCTTTATGCATTAATGTCAACGTCTCTCACTAAATCACTTAAACCCGATCCCTCGGCGAAGAAGCCTGTCCTTAATCACCAGTTCATGCAATTCCTAGCATTCATAGTAATTAAATGTGAAGATCAAGAGCTTTAAGACGACCAAGACTTATACCCTCATCCTTGAGCAATATTACTCTTGGGAGAATTCAACACGAACCTGAATTGTAAGGAACCTCCCGGCACTCATGCAATTCATACATCACGCTATGAATGAGTTAAACAAAGCATGTAATAAGCACGGATGAATTACTCTAACAATTAATGAAAAAGCATGTGTTATTAAGAATCAATTCAAATACATGAGAGTTCACAAGGTTACATCATTCCCCAACAACAAATAGAGTTTAGTTCACCATAGACATGATGAAACTAGATGAATAATAGAAAAGCATGAGATAGCAAAACCCTAAAAGTAGAGGATGGAAGCTCCCGCATCCAAATCCGCTTTCAGAGAGTAGAAGAGTGTCTTGCTGTGCTACTCCCGCCAGAGATACAAATCATAGGACGCATGTATCCTTTAAATAGACCGAACACAGAACAGAAACAGAGTGCGGCTCATGTCGCTGGCGCTCAAGCACCCTAAGTGGGGCGCTCGGACATCGAACGACACCTTCTGGCACTCAAGCGCCCTTGAGGGGCGCCCGGGCACGGCTTTTGGCGCTCAAGCGCCCCTATGGGGCGCCAGAGCGCGGCGCGATGCACTTCTGGCGCTCAAGCTCCCCTGTGGGGCGCTGGGCGCAGTGCGGGATGAAAATTCTGCACTCTGGTTGACTTTTCTCCACTCTCGTTGACTTTTCTGCACTCTGGTTGACTTTTCTGCACTATGGTTGACTTTTCTGCATTCTGGTTGACTTTTCTGCATTCTATTTATTTGGTACTTTAACTCTTCTTTCAAATCATTCCAATAGCCTACAAAATCAAGGGAATTTAGTAATAAAATCATCAAGTATAACCTCAACTTTCTTATTCACAAAACTAAAGCAAAAACATGATTCCAAGCAAGTTTCTAAGCAGAAAAGGGTGCATTTAGTGTCAAAATTACATCATAGATAACGGTATTTTCAACCGTTATCACAACCCCAAACTTAGAACTTTGCTTGTCCTTAAGCAAAATAGAATGTAACTCATCTTTTCAAAACAATCACTCAACATTTTTCAAAAACTTTTTCTTCTAAGACAAGAGATCACTTTTATCAATCTAGCATACAGATGTACAGATGCCTTATTCCAATCAAAATCAATGTGATGCTCATATACTTCAACAAATGTTATCCTTAAGAATGATCAATCAACCAAGCAAATATGTAATCAGAAATTCAAAGAACTACTCCTCACCAAGGAAAGTGTTTCACTCAAGCACTCAAAAGTGTATCACTCAAGCACTCAAAAGTGATTCACTCAACTCAAAGGTGTATAGTGAGGTGTTGGTGTCTTTTTCACTCTACTATCACAATGTCACACAAATTAACTTTGTCTTTCATTTAACCACAATCAAACAAACTCACAAGCAAATTCTCATCACAAGGGCTTTTTATGGCTTGTAACATGGCTGGGCTAGGAAGGAAATTGGTTTTTCTGGTCAGCAAAATCCTTGAGTTAAGAGAGACATTTATGATTTCATCATTCAAGCATAAACTCTCTTTCTTTTTCCCAGCTTTCCCTTGCATTGAGCTTTTCTTTTCTTTTCTTTTCATTTTTCTTTTTCTTTTGCTTTTGCTTTTCAAGTACTCACTGCTTAGCTCAATGCTTTTTTTTTTTCATTTTCCTTTATCAATCTTTCCAACAACCCCAAACTTGAACCTTTGTCAATAGCTCATCAAATGTTCTCAACTCAACTCAAGGTAAATATTTTCAAAAGAAAAAAAGGTTTTTCAAACATACATAAGGCTCAAGGTTCAAAGGTTAGAACAATATTTATTCTCTTTTCAATTTGTAAAAATTCATGTGAAGGCCAAAAGAATAAGGGACAACAAAAGAAGGCCTTGATCATATGAAACCTGCAAGCAAGTAGTTCAATCACAGAAAATTTGGGCAAAATCATTCATGCTTCCAAAGTAATAGCAATTATTCACAAAAAAAATCTAAAGCCCAAATCTCACACAGGTAAAATCACAAGTTCCAGAATTCAGAAAAACTCACAAGCCCAAATGCTTAGTATCTCAATCAAGTTTTACCTCAAGCACCTGTTTCATACACTGTGAGCCATCACCTGTATATCAGCACATCATGCATCATCTCAACATCAATCAATACACTAGAATATCACAAAGAAATACTCATCACAAAACACATCACAGTTAAATCAAAGCAGTGTGGTTCATTCAAGCAAAGTACAATAACAAAACAATTGACCAAAAAGAAGGGTTTAGAAAGTTGGGTTGCCTCCCAGTAAGCGCTTCTTTAATGTCACTAACTTGACACCATCTTCATCATCATAGCATCCATCAGTAGATGCTATCAGTAACATCCATCAGTAGATGTCTAGTCACCGTTCTCTTCACTAGTACAAAAACAGCGTATAACGTCACGCGTTCAATGTCGTGGCACTCAATATCCAACGTTAAAAATGACCGGTGGCATTTTCGTAAATAAATTGATTCGCTCCACGTCAAGTACTAAAGTAGTGTGCAGTCTAAAATGTATTAACGACAAACAAGAAGCATATCGACGTAATCTAAAATGTATTAACGTCAAATAAGGCCAAGATCGACGTAAAACAATGACCTTAGAATCATATAACGTCAACGTAAGAAACATCGGACGTTCAATTTAAAATAAAAAAAAATAACGAAATAGTGGTTTGCTTCCAGCAGTATTACTCCTACCTACATTTGACGTGAACCATGAGAAGTATTCGACGTTTTATATGCCAGCATGAAGCCAAAGAGTTAATCCCTTAGTTATTCTTTATTTCTTTTCTCTTATAAATCAAATAGAACGTCCCACACTTAATGGGGTCGATGTTCAAAAACAATATAGAACGTCGAACAAGTTGGGGTTGGACGTGCTGGTCGTAATCACATAACGTCCATAAGGAAGCAGCCAACGTCCAATACAAAATAAATAAATACTAAATATTGAATTAATTAATATGACGTCAACCGTAACAAAAGAAGGACGTTGTATATTACAGCTAGCAGTTATTTGTTTATTTTTCATTTAAATCAACCCATAAAATGTTAGTTTTAAACTAGCTTAGACATTTTGTTATTTAGTTCCTTTTTTATTATTTTTTCTTTTTCTTTTTCTTTTAAACCAACCACAGAACGTCGAATTCTTCTTCGCGTTGGACGTTGAATTTTCCATAAATTATGTTTTTAATTTTTTCTTCTAAACCAAACTTAAAAACGTCTTTGTACTCGTGGCTTCAACGTTTTATTAAGCAAAGTCAAATTATGTGGGTATTTGGCTTTGACGTGTCGTCCTCACATATAATGTCAAATTTCAACGTCCCATAACAGAACAGAGAACCACTCCAATGCCTTTCACGTCGAAGTCCCCTAGAGTTAGACGTTCTATGGGAATTTAAAAAGGAAAAAGAAAAAAAAGAGCAACCTTTGCCTTGGATAACGAATAATACGTCAGATACCCAAGGAATCCGACGTTTATAGTGGCTCCCAGCATTTTCTTTAAATACAGTTTCGGATCCTTTGGAACTACCCTTTGAAAACCTACACTACAAAGCTTCCATAACCAAATTCATGTTAACTTTTTCTTAGGGTTTCCATTAGTTCCTCTACTAAACGAAGACATTTCTTTGTTAACGATGAAGGCACGGTGGAAATCCTGGGGAAAATGTAAACGAAGACATTCTCCATTGTTTTTCTGTTTTTATTTATTTAAATCTTGTGTTTTTTTTATGTAGTTTCTTGTTCATGTAAAAGCCGTCATATAGTTTGATTAAATCTATCATGTATCATTGTCAGAAACAAAATTCTTAAATGGCTTCTTTATCTTCACGGCGTGGAAAGAAGGTTGCACGCTTTGTAAGAAATGCTAGTCCAAATGGGTGGATCAGTGATGACGAAGAACGATACAAATTTGGATGTTATAGAAAACTATTCAAGGTGGTCCCTCACAAGTTCTTGGATGTGGAATTATTCAGAAAGGAGGGGTTTATCTTTCAAGAATGGCTTGTAGATGTTGGTCTTCTAAAATTTGAAGAAATGACCAGTGATTGCTATTCTGACCTGGTACAGGTCTTCTACCACAATCTGAAGGTTGTCGATGGTGTTATATGCTCTCGGGTGAAAGGTGTCAATATTAAAATTGATGACGAAATATGGCTATCTTTTACTGGTTTTAAAGCAAAAGACTTCATGTCTCATGAAAGAAATTCTGAACTCAACCAATGGACCAACAAGAAGAAAATTTATAAGGAATATCTGAGAAGTCCAACAAGGCTAAAGGTATACAAGCCGTATCTACTTGATGGTTTGAAAATGGAAGAAAAATGTGTGCTTTTGTACTTACTTAAGTAATACTACCTGGAAGATGTTTACGTGATCGTCTAACTACTGCAGATTTATTTTTGGTTCATGCCATAAAAACCCGGATACCAACCAACTGGGTTACTGTTATGAGTGAGCACATGATTGAAATTGCAAGTAGTCATGGACATATTTTGCCATATGGTGTTTTTATCAGCCGTGTATTGAAGCATCATTAAGTTGATCTTACTGGTGAAAAAAAAATTTGGTGCACCGAATCAAATGAAATAGGAAAAGCGGCATTGAGACATAATGGTCTAAAGAAAACAAAAGATGGCTGGGTGTTCAAGGATGTTGACGAAACTCCTTCTACCTTCACTCCACAGACTAAGTTTGAAAGATTTGTTGTGGATCAATTTCGAAGGCTTTCAACAAGAATTTCAAAAGTTGAAAAATCTGTGATCATGATTCACAAGAAATCAGATGAAGACAATGCTCTCATAACTCCCTCAGCAAGTGAATCTGATGATGAAGACGACACAATAGAAGATGAGTCTATGGTGACATCTGACTCAGATTAGGAAGAAGAGTCCATTTTAGTTTATTTTTCTAAAATTAATGTAATATTTTAATATATTTTTCTATGTTTGAACTCTGTTTGAAATTTTAATATATACTTTTCGTGGTTATATTTTCATATTTTTCCTTTGTTTAATGTTATTATGGGTTTTTTTTAAATCCTTGAAGTTTTCTTACGTCGAATTCTTAAAAACGTCGACGTTTTAAAAGATAAAAATAGGAAAAAATGAATGTTACGTCGCATATTGTAAAAGCTGACGTCAAAGATCAATCCATTTCTATAAATACATTTGCGGATCCTTGATCTAGTCCTCCACTTATAAAATTTAGTCGTAACTTGGCACTCTGATATCATATTTTTTGTGTTGCCTCATAGCTCTTTCAAGGTCACAAAAGTTAGGGTGACACATGAAAGAGCTATACAAAACATAAGAAATAAGTTAACAGATTTGAATTTCGTTTCAAGTAGTACAATTTCATTCATATTCATAGTAATTACAATCAGATTAGAAGCAAAACAGACACAGAATAGAAAAACAAAACCGACTCCATACTAAAATTCTAAGCCTTTATTCTAATTGAGAACATAACAGCCAACGTTAACAATAACCGGTGGCATTATTGTAAATAAATTCATTCGATACACGTCGAGTGGTATCAATAATGGACGTGGATCTCTTCGTTTCAAATATTACGTCAACTGTGTAACTAGATTCGAAATTTAAATTCTCTTGAAGTTGTTTCCACCATAAGAAATCTGATGACGTACATTAGATCGCGTAATTATGCTAGGTATTTTGTATGAACGTTGAATCCCGACCGAATTCGACGTTCAAACATCATTCAGTGAAAAAGTAAAAAAATCTCTAGTGCTTCTGACGAAAAAAACATCGAAGATCTTTGAGGCTTGGACGTTAAAGTGAGAGTTTAAAAGGAAAAAGAAAAAATAATAAAAAACAGAGCGAACTTTGGGTTTTGGATGAAGATTAAAATGTCGAATACCATCCGAATTTGACGTAACATTCTGGTCACACAATTAACTTCCCAACCACTCTAATGCCCTTCACGTTGATAAATAAGTAGACCCATTGAAAACCTGTCCTACATAACTCCGATAATCAAATTCATGTTAACTTTTATCTTGTGTTTTCGTTCTTTTCCTTTACTAAACGAAGACATTTCTTTGTTAACCATGAAGGCATGGGGGGAAAACACAGGAAAAAGTTAACACTTATGAATTTCAAGTAGACCCTTATCCTATATTACTTCCGCAACAAAATTGATGTTAACTTTTTCGTTTGGTTTTTTTTATTTTTTCTTACTTCCTAGTTTTGGTTATAATGTCTTCCATCATCTTTGGTCTTCATTTTAGATGTTGTGTTTTGTAAAAGGAGATTTCTTTTTGAAATCCTCTAAGATATAGGACGTCAGTGATCCCAAAAAGAAGACGTCAATCACTAGGCCTTTGCGTCGAATTGACTCAATATTCGACGTGAACTTTATAAATTTAACTTGTCTTGGAGTTGTTTCCACCATAAGAAATCAAATAGCTCTGAAATCTAATGGTAGAAGACAACTCTAAGACAATTTAAAAAACGATTCATACATTGTTGAATGTTGAAGTTGAACATCTTCTTTATATAATTATTTTAGATCATAAAATTGTTTCAGCATTAAACATATTGTGAACCATTTTTCTTTTTCCTAAGTGCTTCCCTTTCAGTAAGATAACTTAATCATTTCTGTACTATAAAAAGCATTTTGTTGTCTTGAATTTCAAAGGCCACCTTCATATGAACTGAGACCTGAATGCGGCACTTTGAAATTCAAGTGAGCAAATTGCAATTTGAGGAACAAAAATGCTTCAAAATCTAAGGAAAAGAAAACACAAAGGATATAAAAACCATGAATCCTAATATGCTCAACAGAGAAACAGGAGGGCAGGGATTAAGCAAAATTTAAGCTATATTTATAGATGAAATGATGACGTTAGACTGTCTAAGAAATAGACGTACATTATATCATGAATAATGCTTAGCAACTGCCACAATCCATCATCTGTAGCCACGTCACAGCCTAGCCACAGTTGACGTTCGAATATCATTAAATGGAAAGTAATACATCTCTTTTTGGTTCAGATAAGAACTAATTGACGTCCAGCCCCCAACAAAAGACGTGAAAAACATCGTTGGAAACAACACACCATTAATGTCTCACTACTCCACAGAGTCGGACATGGTATTGAATGATTAAAAATTAAAATGAAAAAAATATTAAAAATTAGATGATCCGTTGACAAAAATTAAATCATTATAAAAGTAGTACATCGTGTAATTATGATTAGTAACTGCCACATTGTATGAACGTCGAAGCCCTGCCGAATTCGACGTTCAAACATCATTCAGTGAATAAGTAAAAAATCTCTTTGGATTCTGATATGAACTCCTTGCTGACTAAACGAAGACATTTCTATGATGAATAATGATATAAGACGTCATTGATCACAAATATTTGACACAATCTCCAGACTTTTTCATCGAATGCACTCAACATTCGACATGAACAGTATAAATTTAATTTGTATTGAAGTTGTTTCCACCATAAGAACTAATTAACGTCCAACCCCCAACAAAAGACGTTAAACATCGTTGGAAACAGCACACCATTAATGTCCCACTACTCCACAGAGTCGGACGTGCTATTGAATGATTAAAAATTAAAAAGAAAAAAATATTAAAAATTAGATGATCCGCGAACGAAAATTAAATCATTATAAAAGCAGTACATCGTGTATTTATGATTAATTGTCTGAACATCGAAGCCCTACCGAATTCAATGTTCAAACATCATTTATTGAAAAAGTAAAAAATCTCTTTGGATTCTTATGAACTCCTTGCTGGCTAAACGTAGACATTTCTATGATGAATAATGATATAGGACGTCATTGAGCACAAATATTTGACACAATCTTCAGTCTTTCGCATCGAATGCACTCAACAAATAATTTGTGTTGCAGGTATTTCCACCATAAGAAATCAAATAGCTCTGAAATCTAATGGTAGAAGACAACTCCAAGACAATTTTTTAAAGGATTCATACATAGTTAATTGATGAAGTTGAACAACATTTTTACATAATTATTTTAGATCTCAAAATTGTTTCAGCATTAAACATATTGTGACCCATATTTGTTTTTCCCAAGCACTTTCCTTTCAGTAAGTGGTGGGGCTGTCGCGGCCCATACAAATTTTATGTGCATTAAAAATGCAGTATAGTGCTACGAAGTGACTCCTAGGTCGTCTCTCAAGGACCAAATGTGGTTCGAGTCTTAGGACAAACACGAAGTGGGGGGGGAGGTTGAAAGTGTTTTTGCAAGGAAAATTAAACTAAATTAAAACTGGAAATTGAAAACAACCGAACATAATAAAAAACATTGAAGTAATGAAGAAAGCATGTAGACCGACGGTCCTACGACGACCGAACGGTTGTAAAGCGGAGACCGAACGGTCTCTAAAGAGGAAATTGAAATGCAGGGAAGCTGAAACCGAACGGTAAAAGCTAATTGAACAGTACAGGCAATGACTAAACGGTTCTATAGTGAGACCGAACGGTGTGAATGTACAACTAGCTCATGGAAACAAAAATGAACACTTGAAACAAGTCGAACGGTGTTAAAATGGAAACGAGTAAAACATAAGAAAGCCGAGCGGAATAAAAGCAAGACCGAATGGAAATTAAAACTGGAAAACTAAACCAATGGATGCATAACTAGCCCGAACGGTCTCTAACAATGAACCATGTTAGAGACCGAATGGTATAAATATAAAACCGAACGATCTAAAGCAATTGCAGAAATAGTAAACTTGCAGAATTCGAAACGCAGTGCAGTGGAAACGAAACTTCAACTCCAAAATGCACATAATGCAGAAAACGAACTAAATACTGATTCAAATGTACCCAATGCTACAAAAGTAAAACGCAAACACTGATTCATTCAGAAACGCAGGAACGAGAACGAAAACAACAATTGAAAAACGCGTGAACAGTAACTCGCAGAACAGGCAACGTTCGGTTCAAGAGTGTTCGACCATTCAGTGTAAGCTTTCACAGACCGTTCGGTATATGCGTCCACATACCGTTCGGTTCTATGATGCTCGCCCATTCTGTTCAACAGTTGAGTTGGGTTTCCACAAACTGTTCGACCAATCCTTCAACAGACCATTCGGTAGAGTAGTGCTCGGTCATTTATTGCAAGTTCGGGAACTGATTGGTGAAGACTTCATCAGACCGTTCGTTCATCAAGCTCTACATGTTTCACTGACAATTCGGTGAAACCTACAGAAGACCGTTCGGTCACAAGACTACAGTTGATTGTCATTCGGTCATGTCTTTCACAAACCGTTCGGTCATGTTTCCAAGACCGTTCGGTCACGGACCATTCGGTCAAGCCTTCAAAAGATCGTTCGTCCCTCTTCAGCAGATCCTTACTTAACCCTTCAACAGTGATTGTTCTGCATAAAATGATTGAAATAATTATGCCAATTAATTCAAATTAATTAAAATAAGAATTATTCTTGAAATTAAGCCCAAATAGTGAAAATGAGATAAAAATGGAGAATTAAACACAATTTACTAACACAATATGGTGCGAAAAACTAAGTTAGTAGTAGAAAATAATGATTCATCAAAATAGACCACACTTAGTCTTTTGCACTCCTGGGCAAAATCAAGACGCAGAACAAGGAACCACTCTAAATACATCAAGAGTGTGACACAACATCCAGACACAAAATAGATTTACACTATCCTCAATGATTCTGGAAAAAGAAAAGGAGTAGACAACATCCATCACACATTTATCAGAGAAAGCAGATACTCATCGAAATCATTCAAGCAATTCAAAACATGGCAAAATAATGAATCAACTTAAGAGGTGAATCAAAAGCAACAGAACCTCACAGATGCACTATCAGCGTTTCTCTCAAGTTCTAGGGTAAAAACAATTTCAACTCAATGCACTCAAGAAAGCAAGCAACAACAAACTTGGCAAGCCTCTAATATCAACACTCAAAACATATGCATGTTCAAATCAAAAGGTCTTTTATGGATGTAATGGGGCCAAGGACAAGGGAGGATAACATATGGATGAGAAGCTATAAACCAAAAGAAATAGAGGAGTAATGGGGAACAAGTGTAAACACAGTCAAATCACACCCAAACCTCTAATTCAATCCTCTTCTTGACTCCATTATTCATAATTTTTTTTCATTTTTCTCTATTTTTTTTCTTTCTTTTCTCATCTTGTCTCTTTTTTTTCTTTTCTCTCTATTTAGGACACGACTGTAAAAGACAAAATACACAATATCTTTACAAAAACCAAACAAGAAAAGGAACCAACTAGTCAATTCATATGAATCCCCAAGGAGACCACACTTGTTCCCAAAACACTTCCAAAGCTCCAAAATTCCTAAGGTTAAGGTAATCATGGTTTTTCACTTAAGGGTGATTAATGAACTTGAAAAAAAAGAACAGGGGAAAAGCATAGGCTCAAAGGGTTTATCAAAGGATCAAAACAAGGAAGGCTTATTTGGCTAGAGAGGCTCAAGAACAAACTGCCTTTATCACTTTCAAACATGCATATCCATCAAGAATTATGAAAAAGAGTCAAGCCAAGGCATATGTTCAAGCAATCAAGAGATACATCACACAAGAAAGAACATAAAGTGGCTCAAATCTCACATAGGGTCTTTGTCACAATCAATTCAACCTCTCAAACATCATAATCATCTTCCCACACAAAGAAAAACAAGAGTTTCAAACCATAAATATCAATCAAGTGAAGTGAAAGACGAGTCTTGATAACAGTTGAAAAACTGTTATTTTCATGCTTAAAATTGATACTAAAATTGATACAAGAAGGTCTAACACCATAGGACCCATCACAAGAGGAATGGCCAAAAAGCTCCAAGATGAATATTCTCCTCAAGGTCAAGTACTATTTGCTATCTTTGGATGGAAAATTGGAGCACAAGAAGATATGCCAAATCTGCCAAAACATGGAGAAGGGTAAAAAGGACATTTCTATACAAAAAGGGGTGTACTTATCCTTCTATGGGGCTGCATTAGTAAATGTTTTTTTCACATAAAACTCAATTTTCACGTGTTTTAGAAGCCATACATGTAGCACATGGGTTCAGATCTGCAACGTGAAAATTGCTTGCTTAAAGCCTTGAGATTAATCTATAAAATCTCATAGGAAAAGCTTGTA
>JAHCHA010012838.1:43446-54870 GCA_027742795.1 Vigna hirtella
TTAAAGCCTTGAGATTAATCTATAAAATCTCATAGGAAAAGCTTGTACTCACTTTTGGATTGTAGTAAAGAATTTCTGCTGAAATGATTAGCAAATTCCTTCTCCAAGAGTCACTTCTTAGCTTGATCTCCATTGCAACTTTCTTCCACTCTAGGAAGCCTTTTGAGTTGTGAATCACCTCTCCAAGCTAGCCTCCATATCCATTCACCATAAACACCAACAGTCCGCTGCTACACATCCAAATCTCCTAACCAATCTGATCCTGAAATTCCAAGTCTGCACAACAATCTGCAGCTGCTACAGCTACTGTTACATTGGTTTCAGCAGCCTTCCAAGTCTCCCTGCGCATCCGATCTCACGGCTCATCTTCTCTACATCTCCTAAGATGTATCAAAAAGCAACCTTTAACACTTAGAAACTAGCTTGAAATCATGCTTTTGTTCATAATTTCAGAAATAAGAGAGCTGGACAGGTTTATGCTTGATTTCAGTGTTTTTGTGCAGGTTTTAAGGTGAATTTGGTGAAAGAAGTGAAGAAGGAGAGAGATGGAATCAGAAAAGACATCAAAAAGTGCAAAAGGAGAAGCCGCAACTGCCGCTCAGCGGCAGTTTACCGCTGAGCGACACTCAGGAGTTCACGGGGGATCCGCTGAGGGGCAAAATGGCCGCTGAGGGGAAGAAACCAACTCACGCACTTACCGCTGAGCGGCAGTTTACCGCTGAGCGGCACTATTTTTGGGCTTGGGCCTAATTTTCTGTAATTTACGAATAGTATATAAGCTTTAGGGTTTCCTAGGGTTTGTATCTTTGGCAGAAACAAAGCAAACACTCTCTCTTCCACCCCTTTGAAGGAGGATCTTGGATGCTCAGGCTACCTCTTCACCTTTCTAGGGTTTTATCTTTCATTCTTCCATTATTATTCATCTAGTTTCACCATGAATATGGTGAACTAAACCTTGTATTGTTGTTGGGGAATCAATGTAGTCTTGTGAAACTCTCATATATGGAATTTGTTTTTACATCTTATATTTAAGACCTATGCTTTCTTTCATCAGTAGTTAGGGTTTTTCCTCTTTGCTCAATGCTTGCTTTGTTTAACTCATTCAATGCATGATTATTGATTTTGTCGATACGGGAACGTACGGGGAAGTCTAGATCTGGGGAATTTCTCCCAATAGTATATTGGTTGTCGTTAAGCTCCTGCACTAAAAGAACTAATTATTAGGAATGCTAGGAATCGTATGAACTCGTAATTAGGGATAGGCCTTCTTGCAAGGTAATTTAGAGAATGGCATTAACAATGATGAAAAGAATGTTGAATTCCTAAAATATATGAGAGTGGATAAGATGAAATTGATAACCCCAACAACATACTCATCCATATATTCCATTGAAGTGTTTGTATTTTGTTTTAGCCATTGATCAAAACTCATGCATACATGTTTATTTTCTGTTTTGCATATTAAATTCCACTTATTTCGTTCTTAAGTCTTAAATAATCAACGAATCACATAACTAAACTAGGCCGTGAGTCCTTTGGGAGAACGATACTTGGTCTTACCGAGTTTATTACTTGAAACGATTCGGTCACACTTGCCGATTGTTCAACAAGTTTGTGGCGCCGTATTTCGGTGTTCATAAATTTGCCATCAAGTCTACAACTTAAACAAAATCCAGAAATGAAGAGAATCATGCAAAACTGTATACAAGACACGACAAAAACAACCTAAAACAGAAAAAAAAATTTAACAAAGAAAACAAAAACTAACAAAGAAAAATCAAAATCTCCCCCAATAGACCACACTTAAACTACACAGTGTCCTCAATGTGTCGTAAGCATAAGATTAGAAATCAGAACAGTGAACAGATCATGGACAAGTGCAAGAAAAGTAGGGAAAAGGAAAAAGAAAACTCCCCTAGGTTAGGGTGGAAGATGCCAATTTTGGACTATCAAGGAGATGTCTTCCACCATTGGATCCAGCAAGGAAGTTTTGAGGAAGAACTGCTTCATCCTCCAGATTTGATCGAGCAGGGAAATGTCTTCCACAGTTGGATCTAAGAAGTGATTGTTGATGAGCGGGTTCAGCTGGTGCCTATTGATCTTCAAACTGTTGTGTAAGTAAGCACCTTTGTCTTCCACTATGGGTGCATGTTGGTCAAATTCATGTGTACCTCCTGCAACAGGGTTAGTGCAATGTGGTTCCAAAGAAATGACATGTAGGGGTATAACACCCAATCCCAGTGTAACAGGCTGAACCTTAGATATACCCTCAGAACATGAATCAAGTTCAAATTTAGAAGCAATGTCAACAACAGACCCAGATTCATGTTCAGTGCATGGAGAATAAACCTTCAGATGTGATAGCAAAAAGTGGTTCTCATCATGCAAAGAGGGAGAATTAAAAGCATGCTCATCAACAATACAATCATCAACACACCTATCAACTGCATAATCATGAACAACATAATCATCAACAGCATAATCAAACTGAGGTATGTTTACCTCTACTTCCCTAAAGATTGATTGAGCGGTGGAAGATGAAAGTGGTCTACCTGGCTCAAAAGTGTTGCTCAAACCTGCCTGGTGCTCCAATTCTTCATTAGTCTCCTTAGGTGCAAGAGTAGGGTCATAGGAAGGTGGGAAAGTAGGTGGCACAGTGAGTATAAGACCCATATAAATAAAATGATTTCTTACCTTAAGTATTTTATTTTGTGGTACTATATAATAAATTGTGATGAGAAACAATGTTGAGAAATATTTAAGGAAGGGAAGAAAATTAAATTAATATTGGTTTCATAGTAAATTTCGAAAAAGGTTGAAAGAGTATTTAAGTATAATTGTTTGCGCTATTATATCAGCGGATGGAGCTTGGTGTAGTGGTTATTGTGATTGTGCATGGGAGGGTGTGTGTGCTTGGTCTCAAGTTCTAGCCCTCCTAAGACCAAAAAGGCTCCTAGGTCTTTTTAATTTCCACTTTGGCATGTGGGTCCCACTATGAGGTAAGAAAGATATAATTTGATGTGTTTAGTGTGGCTGGAGCATGTGCTTTTCATTTAATCTCTCATTCACGTGAAATGTTGCATGGGTGCTTGGGTGCTTGGGATAATGAACATTTAGGAAAGAGAATCTGAAGTTAGTAGTGTAGGGTGTCCTTGAGAGCAACCTTGAGTGGTTAGTGAAGGGTTGGTGAGGTTTAGAGTTAGTTTCTACTTAAGTGTGTAAGTTTAAGTTAGTAGGGTTTGTGTTTTAATTGAAAAAAAAAGGAAGAGGAAAGAAGTGAAAGGTTACGTAAATGGTAAAAGGGGAGAGAGAAAGAGAGTTTGATAAGAAGTGGGTGGTTTCATGTGGGACCTACTTGGAAGTGAGAGAAAATGTAATTTAATGGTTTTGGGGTCCACTTGAAAATGTAGATATAGAAGGGAGTGTGTTTAGAGTGAAAAGGGGGTGTATTAGAATTAGGTGTTTTCTTTGATGTTGGGTATTAATTAAAAAGTGGGGGTGCACTAGAAATGTTGTTCTAGTTGATGGAAGTGTGAAATTAGTAATTTCACGGGGGTGCATCAGTAGGAAAAATAATTAAATTTATTTATTTAATTATTTCTGATTTTAATTAATTGTTGGTGAATGAATTTGGTTGACTTTGTGCATGATGGTGATCTGCGTATGGTTGTGATGGTAAAATTGTGATAGCAAGCATTCTGTCATTTCCTTAGAATTTTTGTCGAATCGATGGTTTTCGTATTGCGATACGATATTGTGTTGAGTCTTTGCGGAGACTGAGATTCGAGTCTCACCCTTTCCTCGTGCACGGGGACTAGAGAGGGTTGGATGTCTCGCCCAATGACTTCGGCTCGTGTGAGTATAGTGCTCGGTGGGTGCGCCTAACCGAAGTTTTTACTCGTAATTCCTTGAGGAGTTGGGGAGATAGGTGTGAAGTTGCGATGGAAGACGGCTCGAATCACCCTATTTTGCGAAACAGGTTTGGTACGACAAAATTCAAGGAAACAACAGAAGCTTGTGTAAATGATTTGAGTTGTGAGTTTAATACTGTGATGTATTGTAATGTTGTGACTTTGATAGTCTGGGTGGTGATGATCTAAGTTATGAGTTGAATATTGTGTTGTATTGGAAGGTTGTGACTAGGATAATCTATGTTATGATATTTTGATATTGAAATTATATGTTATGTTAGGTTCTTAGTTACTCACCCTTTCCTTTTGTGGTTGTGGTTCCACCTATAATGATCGTACTTGTACGAGAGTAGATGACGTTGCAGATGAGGCAAAGATGAAGTAGCACAACGAGAGTTATGGGAATAGCTATGGGGAATTTATGATGTTTTAAAGTAATTTTATGTTTTTGAATAATGAATTTGATATTTGTAAGGTTTTAACCTTGTGTTGTAAGACGCTTAGACTTTTGAGGTTTAGTTCCGCGATGTTATTTTTAAAAGAAAAAAAAATGGCGTAAAATTTTGGATTTTGTTATTTTCTAGTGGCACTCCGTAAGGGGTGTTACAGTAAACACATGACTCTAGTTCCCATCTCCTATGTTGATGGCACTGACATCTTGAAAGTGTTTCTGATTAAGCTGTGTGGCCATCTGCCCCATCTGATCAGTCAAACTCTGAATGGATGTTCTGGCCTCTTGTATGAACTGAATGTTCTGCATGGCTGATGGGGCTGTCACGGCCCATCAAATTTGATGTGCATTAAAGAATGCGGTATAGTGTTAGGAAGTGACTCCTAGGTCGTATCTCAAGGACCAAATGTGATTCGAGACTTAGGTCAAACACGTAGTGAGGGGTTGGTGAAGAGTTTTGTGAACGCAGATGAACTAAATTAAAACACGAATATAAACACGAATATAAACACGAAGGTAAACACAGAATTAAAATGGTTGGTCATTAAAAGTAACATTACAACTAAATTATCACAATTGAACATAATAGACAACATTAAAGTGAATCAAGCAGTAAACTGAACGGTCCTAAAGTAAGGTGTGTGAACTAATTTAAATGCACTAGAGAAATCTGAAAACTCATCCCATCTAACACTATTGAATTGCAAAGAGTCACCCTTCGAAGCCCAACGCAGCGGGAATGAAATGGAATGCACATTTATACGAAAGAAATACTAAAAGAAATGCGTGAACAGTAAGCTGAAATAAAATGAGCAAGCTGCTTCCAAGCTAAATGCATTTCAATGTATATAATATAAAACATTCTCGATGCAAGTGTGAATAAAGAAAAAGATTAAAGAAACCTTCCTGATGCAAACCATGTGCGCCTCCACTGAATCAACGTTTTCTTTTAATAAAAAAAATAAACATCTTGGTAATCACCGTTTTCTCCCTAAGAAAAAGAAAATGTATCCTAGAGCTAAACATGAAATGTAATTCATCATAAACATTAAATGTAATTCATCATGCCAACCGTGCAAAAAAAAACACTTGAATAGTAAAAGGATTGAATCGACGTTTCTTTGGGCTACTCTCTTGGACGTGACAGCTACACCCTTGTGCAATTAAAATGCATTTGAATCTCCCAAAATCAATTAATGCCCCTGCCTATCAAGCAACGTCACACTCCATTCCAGCCATGACAGTGTGCTTCCCTCCAAATTAAAGTGAGACTTTTTCATCCACAATCCCGTAACAGCATGCTACACATGTCTACAAATTGAAAAGTGCTCAAAGAAAAACTCCCATCAAGGTGGCGGCTGCTCACTGCTCTCTATTCAACAACCATCCTCCTCTCTAAAAAAAATGAAATAAACATACGTCTGCTGGACTAGAAAACCCGAGAGAAAAACCAACGTGGGTGGCTGCTGCTCTTTTCTTTTCTTCGTGGACCAACCCGCTACTGCTGGACGAACATGAAGATAGCTGGGCCTGCTTGCTGGACGCGTGAATCCAAGCCGAGACCGTGACACCTCTTCTCCTTCATGTGCTGGACGTGTGCCTTCCGGATGCAGCAAGCTGGACGTGGCATCAAGACGTGTAGGCCTTGCTATTGTTGGGCCGTTGCATCCCTTAGCTGGACGTCAAAGTTCCTTCACGTGCTGCCCCTTCAATATGAAGAAGTGCATCCCCTTTTCCGTGCTGCTGGGTCCAGGTGCTGGACGTGTGCCGCTTCCTCCTTGGCTTCTTCGTGCACCTCCATCTTTGCTGGATACAACCCGTGTCTCAAGTGTGGGCCGCTGCTGGACCGTAGTGAAGCCCTCCGTGTCAAGCTGCTGGATGCGTGAAGATGTGCACCTCCCTTTGGATGAAGCCCATGCTTGGTGCTTGCTGTTGTCCACCGTGTGAAGTGCCGGACGTCACCTTGCTTGTGTGAAGGCCGTGAGCCTCTTGCCTTGCTGCCCTTCAAAACGTGGATCTCATTCTCCGCGTGAAGCCCCTTGCTCAAGCTGGATGTGGGCCGCGTGTGCTTTGCTTGTGCACCTCCCCCAAGATGCTGCTGTCCTCATGAATCCAAGTGAAGCCCCCCATCCGTAGCTGCTTTTGGGCGCGTGGTCTTGTGTTGGACCGTGGCTTCACTCTGCTGGACGTGCATAAGCTGTTGGACCGAGTGCACCCCCATAACTAAATCTCACACCTCCTCTCTCATTTTAGCTTAAAATATAATTGATGTGACATTTCTTTTCCCAAAATATTATCCAACAATTTCCCTACAATTAATAATGCAAATAATTAGTCTCAGATAATTCAAATTAATTAAAATAAGAATTTCTGATCAATTTAAGCACAATTAACATAAATAGGGAAATACTGGACAATTAAGCACAATTCCCTAATTAAATCTAGCACAATAAGCTAAGTGAAATCAAGAAAATATTGACTCATCAAAATAGACCACACTTAGTCTTTTGCACTCCTGGGCAAAATCAAGACGCAGATAAAGGAATAGTTCAAAGGACATCAGAGAAGTGACACAAACTAAGCACACAGAAAACAAAAACTCACGAGAAAACAAACAGAATTACACAGTGCTCAAGGAATCTGGACAAAGAAAAGAAGTAGACAATTCCAATACAGAATGAATCAGAGAAAGCAGATACTCATGAAATCAAAAGTAACAAAACCTCACAGATGCACTATCAGTGTTTCTCTCAAGTGTCTAAGGTAAGAAATTTCAACTCAATGCACTCAAGAAAGCAAACAACAACAGACTTGGCAAACCTCTAATATCAACACTCAAAACATATGCATGTTCAAATCAAAAGGTCTTTTATGGATGTAATGGGGCCAAGGACAAGGGAGGATAATTATGGATGAGAAGCTACAAACCAAAAGAAATAAAGGAGAAATGGGGAACAAGTGTAAACACAGTCAAATCACACCCAAAACCTCTAATTCAATCCTCTTCTTGACTCCATTATTCACTATTTTTTTATTTTTCTCTATTTTTTTTTCTTTTCTCATCCTGTCTCTTTTCTTTTCTCTCTTTAGCACACATCTGTAAGAGACAAAATATAAATCATATTTCCAAAAACAAAACAAGAAGAGGAACCAACTAGCCAATTCATCAGAATCCCCAAGGAGACAACACTTGTTCCCAAAACACTTCCAAAGCTCCAAAATTTCCTAAGGTTAAGGTAATCATGGTTTGTTTCACTTAGGGCTAGTGTATGAGCTTCAAAACAAAGAAATGGGGAAAGTATAGGCTCAAAAGTGGTTATCAAAGGATTAGAACAAGGTAAGCTTATTTGGCTAGAGAGGCTCAAGAACAAAATTGCCTTTATCACTTCCAAACATGCATATCAATCAAGAATCATCAAAAAGAGTCAAGCCAAGGCATATGTGCAAGCAATCAAGAGACATATCACACACAAGAAAGAATATAAAGTGGCTCAAATCTCACATAGGGTATTTGTCACAATCAAATCAACCTCTCAAACATCATAATCATCTTCCCAAGCAAAGAAAAGCAAAGATTTCAAGCCAAGTATCAATGAAGTGAAGGTCAAGTCTACAAACTAAATAAAGTCCAGAAAGCAAGAGAAACATGCAAACTGTACACAAGAAACATTCAAACATCAAACACTGTTACAAACTGATTAACAAACACAGTTAAAAATAATTAAATGCAACACTAACTCAAACACATAAACTCAACCTATTAATTAAATTAATTAAAAACCAAAGAAACCAACAATTTAATTTAATTAAAAACCAAAGAAACACTGTTACAAGCCTAATTTAATCCTAACAAATGAATTTAAAAGTCCAATTGGCCAAAGAAAGAGCACATGGCCGTGAGTCACCATGCACCCAAGTCAAACTTCAATTTCACCTTAAATAAGCCACAAAATGTGTTGACTTCTTCTCCCATGTGCACCATTTTTCAAGAAATTAAGCATGTGCCTTCCACACTCTCCAAGACCGTCCCCTCTCTCCTTCCATGCAGCAAAGAAATGATTTTATATACCAAAGCACACAATTTACATGAACCACCAAGTGGAAATGCCAAAGAATGCTTCAAAGACCAATGTGCAAATGGAAGATACCATGGGTGCTCCTACCAATGTGCCAAGTAAGCTAAATCAAATGAAAACAAACTCCAAAAACCTCCATGTCTCATTGCAATTCACGGCTGGAACAAGCAAAGGCCAAATTTCAAAGTGGAAACATTCCTTGGGTCAAAACAAGCATCTTTTGTGTTGGTCCAAAAGTGGTAAAAATTAAATGAAGCAATTTCCTCTCTCCTACAAACACCAAACGGTTTTTCTTCAAGAATTATGCATCCAAAAGCTTTCTTCCACTCTTCAATACAGAGAATAACTTCAAGAAACCAAAGTTAAAGTTGTAAATGAACACAAGAACAATAAACCCAAACTTCTACTCATCAACCCATCTTCAACACTACCATTTCTTCAAGTTTCTTTGCAAAAACGAAAATAATACTTAAACCATCAATTCCAGTTCTGTCCAGCCTCAATAACATCACCAAGATCTGATCCCAACCTAGTCTCAAGCATCAAAACCGAAAAATGCAAGAAAAGAGTTAAACCTACAACACCCACACATCATCTTAAGCTCTCTTCAACCTAAAACTAACATAGAACTCCATTTTTATCATCCAACCATATAGAATGAGATAAAAACCGAGAGGAATAGCAACAAAGGGAGAGGAAAACGAAATATAAAGTTACTCAAACCCAACATCCACCATGGAAATGCAAAGACAAGCTCCAAAACTCAAACTTCGAACAAGCAAATGGAAGTGGAAATGAATAGTTTTTCACCACCAATAAGCTAAGACAACTAAGAGTAAGTTAAGAGAAGAAGAAAATCTGCATCTTGCTCATTGAAATGGCCAAAACCGAGACACCCAAGTCAAGCTCTCCATAAGAGTGTTCATACAAGAAACCCTAAGAGAGAAAGGCTCAAAACATGAAAAATGAAGTGTGTAAGAGTGTCCCCCGTGTGTGGTTGGCCAAGGCTCTCTAAAATGCCGAGAGTTTTTTTTTCCAAAATGGGGTCCACAATCAATTAAAAACCCTATCCAAAAAGGCACATGTCCTACAAATGGGTCTTTTTTACAAAATTGCCCCTAAAAGGGTCCAAAACACCTAATTCTAATTAAGGGCTTCTAGAAAACGAAATTACAACTTTAATTAGAATCTAAATGACTAAATGTTGAGCCTTTGAGTGTGTCACGCCATATCCCAATGCTCTAGATGATGTTTCCACAACTTCCCTGCAACCAAAAATGCACTTAATCAGCTCAGAAAACCTAAATTAGCACAATTACGAATTTCCGACCAAATTAAGCAGAATTCGGAAAACGGGGAAATAACAGACAATTAAACACAATTCCCTGGTTTATTTAAGTGCAATAAACTAAATATAGTTCAAGAAATAACGACTCATCAATGGCCATCTGCCTCAATAACTCCTCCAATGTAGGCTCAGAAGTAGAAGGTTGAGGAGCTAATTGGCAGGAGCATCATGGTGCTGACTTTGGTATTGCTGGACTGGTGAAGGCATACAAGAGCTTTGGAATAATGGTTCTTGATATTGATTCTAAGGAGTACCATACCATCCCAAGTTAGGATCATTCCATCCAGGATCATTGTTGTACCCATACTGAGCAGGGAAGAATTCATCAAGAAATAGATGCTTAAGATCTTCCTAATAAGTTATAGATCCGTGAGGAAGAGAATAAACCCAATCCTTTGCTACTCCTTGTAATGAGTGTGGAAATGCCCTTAATAAAATCTGATCATCCAGGACATGTGGAGGTTTCATCGCAGAGCAAATGAGATGGAACTTCTCCAAATGTTTATGTGGACATTCACCTGCAAAACCATGAAACTCAGGCAACAAATGTATCAGTCCAGTGTTGAAAACGCAATGAACATCATCCTCATCTGATGTAACCGGCTCGCAATGAGCACTCTCACGAGTGGGAGGATGAGTCATATTGTTCTCAACATAGAAATCAACATGAGAACTATAATCAGAGTAACATGCAGAAGGAGAATCATAATTATAGGCACAGGCAGAAGAAGCAGTATTCACATAATCAAAATAGGTAGACATGGAGAAAGAAGGAAAAAGGAAAAAATGCAATGAAAAAATGCAACTAAAACTATCTAAATGCAACACACATGACAACACACACAAAACAGAAGAACAACACACTCACAATACAAGACAAAACACAACACACACTAACACAACAAAAGACCTAAGACCGAACCGTTGGTCCCCGGCAACGGCGCCAAAATTTGGTGGGGCTGTCGCGGCCCATACAAATTTGATGTGCATTAAAAATGCAGTATAGTGCTAGGAAGTGACTCCTAGGTCGTCTCTCAAGGACTAAATGTGGTTCGAGTCTTAGGACAAACACGAAGTGGGGGGGGGGTTGAAAGTGTTTTTGCAAGGAAAATTAAACTAAATTAAAACTGGAAATTGAAAACAACCGAACATAATAAAAACATTGAAGTAATGAAGAAAGCACGCAGACCGACGGTCCTACGATGACCGAACGATTGTAAAGCAGAGACCGAAAGGTCTCTAAAGAGGAAATTGAAATGCAGGGAAGTGGAAACCGAACGGTAAAAGCTAACTGAACAGTACAGGCAATGACCGAACGGTTCTATAGTGAGACCGAACGGTGTGAATGTAAAACTAGCTCATGGAAATGAAAATGAACACTTGAAACAAGCCGAACGGTGTTAAAATAGAAACGAGTAAAACATAAGAAAGTCGAGCGAAATAAAAGCAAGACCGAATGGAAATTAAAACTGGAAAACTAAACCAATGGATGCATAACTGATAACGGTTGAAAAATCGTTATTTTTATGCTTAAAATTGATACCAAAAGCAACCTTTAAGACTTAGAAACTAGCTTGAACTCATATTTTTGCTTTAGTTTTGTGAATAAGAGAGTTGAAAGTGAATTTAATGGTTTTG
>JAHCHA010012838.1:72616-107590 GCA_027742795.1 Vigna hirtella
CAAGTGTGACCGAATCATATCAAGTAATAAACTCGGTAAGACCAAGTATCGTTCTCCCAAAGGACTCACGACCTAGTTAGTTATATGATTTCTTGATTATTTAAGACTTGTGAACAAATTCGTATAAGTTTCAAATGCAAAAGACAAGAATTAAACAAGAGCCGAAAAACTTAAGACTTGCACTTGCTACCGATGGTATGAATCCTTATGGCAACTTAAGTAGAAAACATAGTTTATTGATAGTTATTTTGATGATTTACAATTTATCTCCTATGTTGTGCATGAAGAGAAAATACATGATGTTGTCTATGATGATATCGGGTCCTAGACAATCTAGAAATGACTTTGATTTTTATCTAAAATCGTTAATTGACGATTTAAAAATGTTGTGGGAAGAGGGCGTCGAGCTCTTTGATTCATATTCTGAAGAAAACTTTTGTTTGCGTGAAATGTTGTTTTGCACCATAAATGATTTCCCAGCATATGGGAACTTGAGTGGTTACAATGTTAAAGGTCATTTTGCATGTCCGATTTGTGAAGAAAATACTAGCTATCTTCAACTGAAGCATGGGCAGAAAACTGTGTACACAAGACACCGAAGATTCCTTCCTCGAAATCACCCTTACCGTAGATTGAAAAAAGCATTTAATGGAAGTGCTGAGGATGATGTAGTGTGCAGACCACGTAATGGGGAAGAAGTATACGACCAGGTGAGGAACATTGATGTTATCGTCGGAAAACAATTAAAGAAGACCGTTGAGAAAAACATTTGGAAAAAGCAATCAATATTCTTTAATCTTCCATAATTGTGTAAACTTGATGTGCGACATTGCATAGACGTGATGCATGTTGAAAAAAATGTATGTGATAGTGTTGTTGGGACTTTACTAAACGTTAAAGGAAAGACAAAAGATGGAGTGAAAGCATGACAAGACTTGGTTGACATGGGAATTCGTTCTAAGTTACATCCGCAATCCATAGGAAGACGCACCTACCTTCCTCCAGCTTGTCACACTCTTTCAAAAAAAGAAAAACAAATTTTTTGTCAATTTTTACATAGTGTGAAGGTTCCACAAGGTTATTCGTCGAATATTAGTAGCCTTATTAGAGATATTCTCACACGTTTGAGTTTGTTTTTCAATGCCATTTGCAAGAAAGTTGTTGATCCTCGATAGTTAGATGATTTGCAAAATGAGGCCATCAAACTATTGTGCCAATTGGAAATGTATTTCCCACCCTCATTTTCTGATATCATGGTTCATTTGATTGTCCATCTAGTGAGAGAAATTCGAATATGTGGGCCGGTTTTCTTGGGGTGGATGTACCCGGTTGAAAGATACATGAAGATCTTAAAGGGACATGTTAAGAATCAATTGAGACCGAAAGCTTCGATTATAGAGCGCTACTTTGCAGAGGAAGCCATTGAATGCTGCTCAAGTTATATGCCCAGTTGTGACCCAATAGGACTTCCAAAGAAAAGACATGAAAACAGACGTGAAGGAAAGGGAGTTCGAGGAGTAAGGATTGAAAGTGTTAGTGAAAAAGAAGTTAATCAAGCAAATTTGTACATTTTAAACAACACAGAGGATGTTATTCCTTACATTTCACAACACATTGATGAAATTAAGTCAGCACATCCACGTATGAGTGAAAAGTGGACACTTAATGAACATAACATATCCTTTTTAGCTTGGTTTAAGAAATAGATTTATGCGACTCCGAATGTTTCTAAAAATCTATTGAGACTAGCTCGTGGACCTAACACTGATGTGATCACTTTCGGCGGCTATTACATAAACAATTACTTGTTCTATTCAAAGGAGGAAGACGATAAAAGTAGAGTTCAAAATAGTGGAGTTATTACATAAACAATTACTTGTTCTATTACATAAACAATTACTTGTTCTACACTTTTGCAGTTCCAAGGATAAGAATCCAATTACATCATCAATCAGTTATTTTGGAATAATACAAGAAATTTGGGAAATTAATTATATCACTTTTAGAGTTCCAGTTTTCAAGTGTAAATGGGTTGACA
Source organism: Vigna hirtella (assembly GCA_027742795.1). Lineage (NCBI taxonomy): Eukaryota > Viridiplantae > Streptophyta > Magnoliopsida > Fabales > Fabaceae > Vigna > Vigna hirtella. The sequence goes on from JAHCHA010012838.1 coordinate 74,655, forward strand.
GTAATTCTGGTGTGGTGACAGAAGACCTCGGATTCACTTTGGTGGATCTTAACAAAATGAGTTACACGGATGAACCATTTATTATGGCTAGTCAAGCAAGACAAATATTCTATGTCACTGACCTAGTGAATCATAAATGGTCAGTGGTATTGGAAGGCAGAGCCATGCACACAACTGATGATGAAGAATCTCTAGATATACTTGAGACAAGCTCCTTCTCATCAAGAACCATTGAAAATAAGGTTGATGATGTACCCGATGAAATACATGCAACTCGATGTGATCACAACGAAGGCATATGGGATAAATAAGTGTCTTAACATTGTTTTAATTACTTGTACAATTTATTTATTTTGTCTGTTTTAACTATAATTTACTAACACTTTGTAAACAGGTATGACGAGCTCTAGATCAGGTCCGACGGGAGGAGGGGGTAGATTTGTGACTCGGATGCCTGATGTCACATCCCGTCAGGTTCATGAGAAACCAGTGACGGTGGAGTTTGATCCCCGAACATTTGTGTCTATTGTCGCTACCTGTTGGGATGATGTCCCACAGGTTGACAAAAATTTATTATGGCAGGATATTTTGGTATGTTTAAGATGTTTTACTTCCATCGTTGACTTATTTTTGTTGATCATGCTTTAACATTAATTTTGTTTTTAAAAGGAAAATTGAGATATCCCTAATGATGAGAGGATAAGGAAGAAGATTTTATCCCACATTGCAGTCCGGTGGAGTGACTTCAAGACGAGAATGACACGTCAATACTTCTTCGGCTCTAAACAGAACGACACTCCTTGTACAAAATATAAAATAACTGAGGAGGAGTGGGTGTAGTTTAAAGAATCTAGACTTACTCCTGAGTGGCAGGTATGTTTTTTAATATTTTTCTCTAGTCACACAAGATGTTAATTTGTGATTTATGCTTAATGATTTTCATTTTTTCATAGGTGAAAAGGATAGCCGCCCAGCAGAGGCATAAGCTTAATGATACACCACACGTACTGTCATGTGGTGGCTATGCGTTATTAGAGAAAAAGATGAGAAAACGTCGCGCTGAGGAGTTAGGTCTTTAGTCACCTGATCTAGCACCTCCACCAGCAGACATGAATTGAGGAAGGCTGAACGGACAAAGTCCGATGGCCAGTTTACATCCCAGTCTGCTTAGGAGATATCCCAGAGAATTGTAAGTGGAAACTTTTAACTAATTACCATAGTTCAAAAGAAATCTATGTAACAAACTTTTTAATGTGTCTAACTTCATTATGATATGCAGGATGACTTGGTTGACCAACAGAGTCAAGGCACATTTGTGGCACAAGGTAGGGAGGACCTCCTAGTAGCAGCCACAGGTCGGCTAGACCGTCCAGGTCGTGTGCATGCTTATGGAAGAGCTATTGGATTGAGGGACTACTTTGGCCCTAAACCAAGGAGCACATAATCCGTGACCAGGAAATCGTTAATAGCATCACGCAACTAGTGCAAGTCGAATTAGAGGAAAGCATGGGTGAACGCTTAAGAATGCTCGAAGAAAAACTTGCGATGATCACCCAACAAGAGCAACAACAACAATAAGAGCAACAATAGTCACAGCAGGAGGACGCCCCTACAGATGATCCTACTGCACCTCGTGTGAGCACCAAAGGCTCATGCTCTACTGCAGATCGTACTAATTACAATATGCAGTATGAGTTTTTTGTTGATGAGGATCCTCCGCGCGTAGTGACCTTGAGACGACAGATTGCAGGAGGCCAGACAATTCATGGTGCTCCTTTATTGCCCACTCAGCGCGGGTAATGATTGATGATCCAAGAGACCCCCAGGCTCGAGTGTCAGTGCCTACATCTGAAATCCAATTCGTGAGCGAGGCCTTAGACACATTTATGGCTTGGCCTAAGGCTATGGTCCTGCCATATTTTGGCCCACCAGCGGTATTATATTCTTCTTTTTATTATCTTAAATCTTCAAGTTATAATTAAACTATTCCTAACTTTTGTAAATGTGAGTTGTAGGTCTACCGTTCTGAGAAACAACCAATTGCTCAACCTGTGAATGAGGCTCATGAGGAAGCAGAAGACCATGATGCTATATCCATATTGACCTCTAGATTAAATAAGTTGAGAAAATTACCGGTAGAGATGTTGTGGGAGTTAAGAACATTTGGCCTCGAGTGCCATGTTCCATTGTATATTAATTTCGATAATTCATATGAGATCATTGGTGGAGAAAAAATGTTGAATATTTCATGCATACAACTATGGTGCATGTAAGTTTTTTTATCTGTTATTTTCCAATTTGTATATTAGTATTATTACTTTTTAATAAATATACTTAACTTTATTCTTACAGGTACATGGACACCATCGTAGTGGAATCAGGTTGGGCGTTAGTTTATGGCTTTCTTGAACCTCAGACCATTCAACCATCTGGAAACACATTAGATTCCAGAAAATCATATATTCAAACATGGATGACTGAGTCTAACAGAGACATATATATCGCGCCATACATTTATGCGTATGTGTTTCCCAATATTGTCAACTTTTATCAAATTTTAATCAATAAACTAACTCACTAGTTGTTGGTACATGAAAGGAGCCATTGGCAACTCATGGTGATCATTCCAAAAAAAGCACAAGTTGTATGGTTTTGTTCTCTTCATAGGAAGATTAAAGCGGAGTTGAAGTCCTTGATACAAACGTAAGTATTACATTCATTCTTATCAATTCATTATGATATTAATATATTAACTTATGTTTCTAATGTTTCAAATGTTTCAAATTTGTTTAGAGTTGTGACTAGGACCAGAGGACAACAACTTGAAATTATATATCCTAAGGTTAGAATTCATTGATCTTTAACCTTTAATTTTTGTAGTCAAATTTAAACCATTACATTTGACTAAGTTCTTTCACATGTTTAGTGTAATAAGCAGAATGATTCCTAGGCATGTGGCTACTACATCATGTCATGGATAAAGGCAATCATCCGAGCAGAAATCAGAGAGGAATGGACTGAGGTAGAAATTTACATTTGAAAATCTTACAAATATCAATAAACTTTTGTCATTAAAATGAATATAATAGTAAAGTTTCTTTGATTATGCAGTGGTTCAACACTACCTCTTCATTGTCCACTTCAGTAACAAAGACGATAAGAGAGGATTGGGCAGGATATTTGAATAAACATTTTAAATAGCTATAGCTTTAGGTTTTTCCTTTCATGATAGTAGCATTTGCTTACTTGTGCAGCTTTTAAACTGTTAATAGATTATTGTGAATAGATGAATACTGTGAATAGATGAATGGAAAATTGGGTTCTTTTAAGTTTTGATGATAGCATTAGCGTCTTTTAATAGGAATTGATGAATTGATGATAGCATGGCTTAAATTAATTAATTTTGTGAATATATATGAATTGGAAAACTGGTTTATGGGTTTGGTTAAATGAGCTAAATGATAACAGTTGAAAAAACTGTTATTTTCATGCTTAAAATTGATACTAAAAGCAACCTTTATACTTAGAAACTAGCTTGAAATCATGCTTTTATTCATATTTTCAGAAATAAGAGAGCTGGACAGGTTTATGCTTGATTTCAGTGTTTTTGTGCAGGTTTTAAGGTGAATTTGGTGAAAGAAGTGAAGAAGGAGAGAGATGGAATCAGAAAAGACATCAAAAAGTGCAAAAGGAGAAGCCGAAGTTACCGCTCAGCGGCAGTTTACCGCTGAGCGGCACTCAGGAGCTTACGGGAGATCCGCTGAGGGGCAAAATGGCCGCTGAGGGGAAGAAACGTCTCACGCACTTACCGCTGAGCGGTAGTTTACCGCTGAGCGGCACTATTTTTGGGCTTGGGCCTAATTTTCTGTAATTTACGAATAGTATATAAGCTTTAGGGTTTCCTAGGGTTGGTATTTTTTGGCAGAAACGAAGCAAACACTCTCTCTTCCACCCCTTTGAAGGAGGATCTTGGATGCTCAGGCTACCTCTTCACCTTTCTAGGGTTTTATCTTCCATTCTTTCATTGTTATTCATCTAGGTTCACCATGAATATGGTGAACTAAACTCTGTATGTTTGTTGGGGAATCAATGTAATCTTTTGAAGCTCTCATATATGGAATTTGTTTTTACTTCTTTTAATTAAGACCTATGCTTTCTTTTATCATTAGTTAGGGTTTTTCCTCTTTGCTTAGTGCTTGCATTGTTTAACTCATTCGATGCATGATTATTGGTTTTGTCGATACGGGCGCGTACGGGGAAGTCTAGATCCGGGGAATTTCTCCCAATATTATATTGGTTGTCGTTAAGCTCCTGCACTTATGAACTGATCATTAGGAATGCTAGGAATTGTATGAACTCGTGATTGGGGAGAAGCCTTCTTGAAAGGTACTTTAGAGAGTGGCATTAACAATGATGATTTGAATGTTGAATTCCTAAAATATATGAGAGTGGATAAGATGAAATTGAACCCCAACAACATATTCATACATAGATTTCATTGAAAGTGTTTATCTTTTGCTTTTTGCCATTGATCAAAACTTCATGCATACATATTTAAATTTCGTCTTTTGCATATAAAATCCAAATATTTCGTCTTTAAGTCTTAGTTAATCAAGAAACCACACAACTAAACTAGGCCGTGAGTCCTTTGGGAAGAACGATACTTGGTCTTACCAAGTTTATTACTTGAACGATTCGGTCATACTTGCCGATTGAAAAACAAGTTTGTGACATCATATTTTGGTGTTCATAAATTTGTCCATCACTAAACTGAATGAAATTAAAAAAAAAACACTGAAGGTAACGTCGAAGTATACAGCGTTCGACGTTCAAACATCGACAGTAACGTCCAATATTGACAAGTTCGACGTGAACCTTACGTCCATCCCCTTATACTTGACGTCAAATATTCCTTTAAATATAAATATTTATTCAAATATTACTCAAAAATTGACGTCCTCTTTAAACTTAGACGTGAACATTATGTCCGTTATCTTCCGTAACGACGTTAACATTACGTCACTTCCCTCGTACATAAGACGACAAACCTTACTATAAATATAAATATTTATTCAAATATTGGACGTCATTTTCTTTTCTAATGGATGTAGCCTCACGACGTTGCACAAAATCGACGTTACGTTTACGTCAGTTCTCGATCCACTCGACGTCAAATTGTCCTATTAACGTCGCCCAATGATATTCGACGTAAAATTTACGTCACCCGCTATGACGTCGGTCTCGAATTCGTCGTTAAAAGCCAAAAATAATCGATGTAATACGTTGTTTTTGTTCTAGTGCTTCCATAACAGAATCCATCAGTAGATGTTGTCATTCATAATCCTCATCATAGCAACATCCATCAGTAGATGCTGTAGAAGCATCCATCAGTAGAGGTTATCCTTACTGCCATCAGAAGCAACATTTAACCTAAAAAAAACTCAAACACACAAAGAAAAAAAATTAAATCAAAACCACACAATTAAATCATCTAAAAAGAAAAGTTCAGAAAAATGGGCTATCATTCATCGCAGCAGCATCCATCAGTAGATGCTGTTATCTGAATCCTCTTAGCATCCCTCACTAGATGTTGTCCAGTATCCATCAGCAGATGTTGTCATTACTGCAAAACAAAATGAAATCCACACCACACAACTAAATAAAAAAAAAACGAAATCAGAAACAGGGTTGCCTCCCAGCAAGCGCTTCTTTAACCTCACTAGCTTGACCCACTGCAATTGCCATGTGCCTCAATTTTTCCCTTTTTTGGATATTTTTTTCTTTTTGTTGAATTTTTTAAGGAATTTAAAATAACCAGGAACCTGTTGCAGTGTCCCAATCATAGGAATTTTAATCTCCAATTTCTTGAAGATTTCCATGAAATGCTCAAATTGTTTTTCCTTCTCCTTCCTATGATACTTCTTTGGGTGAGGAAGGGGTTTTTCATAAGATTCTTTCTTTTTTCTCTCATCCTCCTTCTCTATCTTTTTCTTTTCTTCCCTCTCTTTTTCCTCCTTGGAACACTCCTTAGGGTACAGAAGATTTTCTCATTTTTTTTCTTTTCTCTCTCTTCCACATTCTTCCCCTTTTCTTTTCTCTCAACCTCACTTCTACTAATAATAGCTTGCTTGACCTTCCTCCCTAGGGTTAACTTCCATATTGCCCCCAAAATCATCCAACTTCTGAAGTATGTGACCAAGTTGGCTCATTATCCTTCTGAATGCTGCTTGAGTGCTTTTATGATGAGAATCAAACATCTGCATTAACTGTTGAAGTGTGTCATCCATCTTAGCCATTCTTTCTGAGAGAGAGGGTTGTTGTTACCATTGTTGTTGTGGCAGCCTATCAAATTGTTCGGCCGCTTGCCCAAATGGACTTTGACCCATGTTTAAGTGAGGTTTCCACCAGTGGTTGAAATTACCTTGGTGGAATTGAGTGTCCATATAGTTAACTTCTTGTCCGAATTGCATCCTGCAAGCACTAGACACAAAACCCTAGAAAACACTGTTAGCACAAAAAATAAAAACAAATGACACAAAACACAAATTAAAAATAGGATAAAAATAAAAATAAAAATAAAAAAATACAAATAATGTCAAAGCTAATCAAGAATCACACAAATAGAATAGTTTAAACCGTGAGTCCCCGACAGCGGTGCCAAAAACTTGTTGGATTGAATCGACAAGTGTACCGAATCGCACAAGTAATATAAAATGGTAAGACCAAGTATCGTATCTCAGAGGACTCTTGGCACTAGACAGTCGTGTGATAACTCGATTAATTAAGGCTTAAAGAAAACGAGATCGTTGGTTTCTGATAACGGTTGAAAAACTATTATATTTATACTTAATTTTGATATTAAAAACACCCTTTATGAGTTAGAAACTAGCTTGAAATCATGCTTTTACTTAAGTTGTGAGAATAAGAGAGTTGAAGGTGGTATTATTGGTTTTGTGCTTAGTTTTCCTTGTTTTGATAGGAATTAAGATGAATTGGATGAAGAAGTTGAAGTTGCAATGAGTTGGAGTCAGGAAAGGCTGGAAAAGTGGCAAATAGAAGAATCGCAGATAGTGCTGAGCGTCGTTTTGGGGCGCTGAGCGCCAATTTAGAGGTGCAAACATTTTTTCACGCCTGAGCGCCACCGTTGAGTGTCAGTCTGGTGCTGCAACCACTGTTTAACACCTGGGCACCACCGTTGAGTGTCAGTCTGGTGCTGCAACCACTGTTTAATGCCTGGGCACCACCGTTGAGCGCCAATTTGGTTCTGCAACCACTATTTCACGCTTGAGCGCCACCGCTGAGCATCATTTGAGTGTCGCAACTACCGCTGAGCGCCGACGACGTGGGCTTGGACCTGTTTTCTGTAAACTATTTAAGGTTTTGGACGACCTAGGGTTCACATCTTTTGATAGAAAGAGGCGTAAAAACACTCTTTTCATCCCTCGGAGGCGGATTTTGGATGCAGAAGCTCCAATCTTCAAATTTTAGGGTTTGATCTTTCGTTCTTTTCCATATGATAAGTTGTCGTTGAAGCTATCAAATTAATACTACTTTTCAAGGGAACTTCAGTATTGCCAAGTAGTATTCAAGAAAGTAGATAGGGTTAAAGTAACCCTAAGTCGTCTCCCAATAAACACATAATCGGTTTTCAATATTTGACTCTTATGAATAAAAGTAAGAAACTATGCTAATGGAATTAAGGTTTGAAGAATGTTGAAGAACAAATAGGAAACTTAAAAACAATTATAATGAAATAGGCTAATTCCACTACTTTCCAAGATAGATTCATCATCGGTTATTCACAGATAATTGTTCAATTGATTATTGTTTAAGTTTCAAATTAATTAAAGTACATTCTTAATTAATTTAAGGGCGATCATGCATTTAATCAAAGTACATTCCCAATCAAATGCAATACCTTTATAGATTATTCCAAATAAATTCAACCAAAGTATATTCTCAATCAAATTCTATTGTGTTTAATCATGTCTATTCTTAAATCTCCTAACCAAATTAAAAGCTAATTAATCAAAGTAAATTATCAATTAATTATAGTTGAAATTATTACTACCAACCAAAGTACATTCTCAATTGATAGTAAAAACCATTTAATCACATGAAAGTTCCTAAATTAAATCAAAGTAGATTCTCAATTAAACCTAAAAGCCCTATAACTCATATAATCAATATACATGTAGATTCAAACACATTATGATGCAAAAATCTTTGCTTTTAATATGATAGAGAGATGAAAGACATAGAGAGAGAACAACTTAAATCAATAATCAAAATAAACAATTGCATTAACTCAACCTAACCTCAGAATCCATAATGAAATTACAGTAGAATAACCCTAGACGTTTAGCTCTCCATGAATGGAGTTGAATACATCATGAAATAAGAGAGAGAAGTGGTGAATGAATGAATGAAGTGAAGTCCTTTCTGCCTCCCCTAGGTCTCTTTATATAGGCTTGATTGGGCTTGGACTTTGAATATTCAGTTGACAAAATCTTTTATCTTATATCTTCCAAATAACTAAAAGATTTAGATAATTATAACATTATTTGGAAAATAATTTCTGTTGATATTCCCAAAAATTCCCAAATTAAATTAATTCAACAACTGAATTTTATCTTTTAGCTTTTCTGACTTTCCAAAATTACACAAATTCCCTGAAATTTTCTCTATCTGCGCTTTAGCCCCAACTAAATTTCCCAAAATTGCAACAGAACCCCTGTTTGACCAACCTTGACCAGATTCAAATATGTTGACCAGTTTTGACCAGAGAGGGCGTGGCCAATGAGAGCTTGCCTCGTGGCAGCCCTCTTTCTCTCCTAATTAGGGTTTCAGATTGGGGAATTTCTCTGCACTGCGTCGCGAAGTAGGTTGTGCCGCTTCCCTTGCTCCTGCGTGTGCGCCGCGAGTCGCCATGGAGATATGATTCAGGTGTTCGCGTTTCTGGCTCGCGTCTTTGATTCTGTTGTGTTTTTGGATTTGCAGGTGGAGGTCGGGTTGCAGAGCAGAAAGGTTCACGGCGGTGGCGTGTGATGGCTGCCATGGAGGTTGGGCAACGACGAGAACGCAAGAAAATTGGATCTCTTTGGTTTTTCTGAGTGCAGGTGTGACGCTGGCACGAGGTTTTCTAGGTTCTCTGTTGTTCGACGCTGGAGAAGATGAAGGTGTGAGATGGTGGTTCGAAGATGCGACTCGGTTTTGGCAGGATGCGAACTCGAAGATGATTTGGGCGTTTAGTGTTCACTTGGGTTTTGATTCTGGTTTGATGATTTTTCCTTGCAGGTCGCGAATGGAGAAGACGGCCATGCGAGGAGGAGAATGGTGGCCATGGAAACGGAGAAAATGATGAAGTTGATGGCACGATTATGCGGCGGCTAGTTGACGGTGTTGCTGTACGACGGCGGCTGTGCGTGAGGATAGTTATGCGGCAACTACGATTGATGGTGGTGGAGGACGATTCGGTGGTGGCGCCATGAAGGATGGCGTTAAGGTTGGTGGCAGAGCGGCGCGGCGGCTGACGGCGCCCTAGGATTTGGATTGGGAATTAAGGTTTCTGGGGAAAAGACGATGATGTGGCAAAGGGGGGTGATGTGGCAGCATGTGGTTGGATAGCACTTAGGGTTTTAGATTGCCACATGGCATGATCTGGTGGAGTCTAGTTTAAGAGGGGTATGTATAGGAAACTTAGGGAGGTGTAGTAGAAAAGGCTTAGTGTTTGGGCTTGGTTGTTGGCCTGTTTCAGAAATAGGAGTGTATGTAGGGATTTTTGGAGGTGCAAGGGTAAAGTCTGTCTGTTTGGCCAATTTGTATATTACTTTCCAAACAAAATCTGATTTTGGGCCTTGAATTGCCATTTGGACTAATAAAACTTATATTCTCAGCTGCACAAATAAACGTAAGAATTTCCAAGAATAATTTATGCAATTAAAATCACTTTTTAAGTCCCTTTTATTTCCAAACACAATATATCCAACCATCACAAATCCTCCTTAAATCAATCATTGAAGCACATGAATTTCATCAAAAAATTTAATTTGAAAGCATAAATGCGGGCATAAATATGCACTCATCACCATATTTTCATCTAGATTCACCATGTCTATGGTGAACTAAATCTCCATTATTGTTGGGGAAACGATGTAATCGTTTGAAACTTTCATGTATTAAATTGATTTATTTTATAAATGCTTTACTTCATTAATTCTTATGGTTTTTCCTCTACGCTCTATGCATGTTTTGTTTAATTCATTCAATTGCATGATTATTGATTTTGTCAATATGGACACATATGGGAAAATCTAGAATTGGGGAAATTCTCCCAAAAGCAATATTGCCTAGACATAGGGATAGGAGGGTTGGTTGCCTTTAAGTTTCTATGCGAATGTAATGCATAATTAATTGTTGGGGATACAAGACATTGTGATCTAGTAATTAAGAGTATGCTTTCTTCACCGAGACATCGGGTTTAAGGTAAATTAGAAAGTGGCATTAACATTAATGAAGAAGATGAATTCATAAATATATGAGAGTGGATAGGATAAGTCGGAAACCCCAACAACATAATCATTCCATATTTTATACACCAATCACCTGTGCGTTCTTCAAGTTAATTGATCAATACTTGCATTCATATTTATTTTTTGCATGATAAACACCATGATTTTGTTTACAAGTCTTAATTAATTAAGAAACCACATGAATGTCTAGTCCTTGAGTCTCTTGGGAAACGATACTTGGTTTTACCATTTATTATTACTTGATACGATTCGGTACACTTGCCGGAGTGTTAACAAGTTTTAGGCATCATTGCCGGGGACTCGTGGTTTAACTATTCTATTAGTGTGATTATTGATTAGTTTTAATTTGATTTTTATTTTTTGTTTTGTTTTGTTTTAAAAGTGCTTTTAGGGTTTTGTTTTATTGTGTATGCAGTGTATAATTCGAACTAGAAGCAAGAAAACATCGGAACCTCTTCTTGAAGGATTAGACGAGAGTAGACGGAGAAGGAGAATCCGAAAATCTAGAGAATTATTTCCTTCTCCGGAGACAGTTTTACAACCCTCGCCACAAAGATTTGACCAGAGTATTGAAGAGATGGCTGGAGAAAATAATAGCAGACGCACTATGGCGGATTACACCACTGTTGTTGGCCCTCATCACTTTAACAGCATTGCAAGACCGAGGGTCAATTTTACAAACATGGAGGTGAGACCGACGTTGATACAATTGATGAAGAACAACCAATTTAATGGACTGTCTCATGAAAGTCCATATGAACATCTGGCCGCATTCAACAAGATTTGCAACACTGGGAAGATCAATGGTGTGTCGGATGATGCTATAAAGCTTAGTTTGTTTCCGTTCTCATTGGGAGGCAATGATAAGCTATGGTTGAATTCTTTCCCGGAGGATAGCTTTACTGAATGGGAAGTTGTGGTTTCAAAGTTTCTGAAAAGTACTTCCCACAATCAAAAATCAACAAGGGTAAGCAAGAAATTTCTTCTTTCAGACAAGGCATGGAGGAGACGTTAGGTCAAGCATGGGATAAATACAAGAGTTTGCTGAGGAAGACGCCCACGCATGGCTTTGATGAAGCAACAGTAGTGATACTTTTCCTTGGAGGTCTTGGTTCTGATAACGGTTGAAAAACCGTTATTTTTATGCTTAAAATTGATACCAAAAGCAACCTTTAAGACTTAGAAACTAGCTTGAACTCATATTTTTGCTTTAGTTTTGAGAATAAGAGAGTTGAAAATGAATTTAATGGTTTTGTGCAAGATTCCCTTGATTTTGTTGGCTAATTGAATGATTTGAAAGAAGAATTGAAATACCGAATGATTGGAATGCTGAAAAGTCAACTAGAAACCAGAAAAGTCAATCAGTCAACAAGAAAAGTCAACCAGTCAACCAGAAAAGTCAACCAGTAAACCAAAATGCTGAAAAGTCAACCAGAATACAGAAAAAGTTCCGCTGAGCGGTAAAATACCGCTGAGCGGCACTTTTCAGGTGCCAAAATCATCGCTGAGGGGCAAAAACAGCAGCTGGGGGCAAAATGGATCATGCGCTATTACCGCTCAGCGGTAAAATACCGCTGAGCGCCATTCTAAGTGGGCTTGGACCGGTTTTCTTTTGTTTTTATGGGCTTGGGCCTAATTTTCTGTATTTTTAGAATAATATATAAGGTTTAGGACGTCCTAGGGTTTGTATCTTTTGGCTGGGAGGAAGCAGAAACACACTTTTCACCCCTTGGGGGTAGATTGGGAGATGGTGACGGCTCTCCTCTTCTCTTTCTCGGGTTTTTCGATCTCTTCCATTCTTCCATTATTGTTCATCTAGTTTCACCATGAATATGGTGAACTAAACTTTGTATTGTTGTTGGGGAATCAATGTAGTCTTGTGAAACTCTCATATATGGAATTTGTTTTAACATCTTACTTTAAGACTTATGCTTTCTTTCATCATTATTAGGGTTTTTCCTCTTTGCTTAATGCTTGCTTTGTTTAACTCATTCATTGCCATGATTATTGATTTTGTCGATATGGGAACGTACGGGGAAATCTAGATCCGGGGAATTTCTCCCAATAGCATATTGGTTGCCTTTAAGCTTCTGTACTTCAGAATTAATTACTAGGAATGCTAGGAATTGTATGAACTCGTAATTAAGGATAAGCCTTCTTGCAAGGTGATTTAGAGAGTGGCATTAATATTGATGAAAAGAATGATGAATTCCTAAAAGTATATGAGAGCCTCTTTAACTAAATCCATTTACCTTGTTTTGTAGGACAATAATAAAGGTTTGAAGGATCCTAGGAAGCTTACCAAGCAAGGGAGTACAAAGGAAACAAGTGAAGCAATGTAGACTCTTCTCTTTGGAGCATATTTTCCACGTTTTCCATGAGAAGCACATACAGCCGTGTTTCTTCTTTCACATGAAGCACATTTTCCATATGTTCCATGTGAAACACATCCAGCCATGAGCTTATTCACTTGCACACGTTTTCAACAATTACCACATGGAACACACGACCACCTTTGGAAGTAGCTCCGGCATATTTCACTTTGCTTCATGCACGTTGTAATTTGCAGCTTTCCTTACACGTTCTCAAGCTTCTCTTCATCTATGAAAGAGAGCTTGATCCATTGTAAAACATAACTTGAGTTTGATAATGAAATGCTGCTGAAATCCAGCCATTCTCTCAAGTTCATTGCTTGAAGTTGTTTTAGCTTGTCTCCCTCTAGCTCATTTCCCTAAGGAAAGTCGTTTGAGTTAGAATTCCTCACCACACAACATCCAAAAACTGCCACACATTTTCTCAAACACCTTGCAAGCACTGGGACATCTCCATCCATTCTCCATTCCGCTGCCACTTCTGGTCCGAGAAGCCACTCCAATCTTGAACGTGGAGGCTGCTTCCATCATTTCAAAATTTTCAATTTGCAATTTGGATTGGCAAAAGGTGGGGATTTCGTTTCCAATTAATTTCCAATGCTTAAACAAGTGTAACACAATCAGAAAAAAGCAAGTAATCCCTACAATCCAGTTTTGAAAGGTCAAAACCACAAAAACCCAAATTCTGCATCTCTTTGTGGCATTTTGTCAAACAGTTTGGAATTTCCATCAAACACTTAAAATGCACACAGTTTACAATCTATTTTTGAGTTTTTCTTGCTTTTGTAATCTGTTCTAGACATTCTCTTAGGTTCCTTTTGTGTGCCACCTCTGTTTCCAGCCCCAAATTAATTAGAATTCAACTTTCTTTGCTTCTCCATTATGTTGTCAGGTTATTTTTCAAGTAAACAAATTTGGTGCAGTGAAATATTGTCATGCTCACGGTTTTGTTGGTTTTGTATGGATGTGTGATGTTGTGGTGAAGTTTTAAACATCCAGATTGCTTCTCCAAAGGGGTAGCATATTAGGGAGTGGAAGACTTGTTAAAGTGGCCACAAGCTTGGACTCCAAGAGCACTTTAACATTGTTGTTCCAGCATTTTTTTTTCAGCAGCAAAACACATCAATTTTGGATTTCCACTAAACTGACACAGTAGCCACACTTGGGTTTGCTACTTCTGTAAACATTTTACTTGTAATTTTGGCTTGGTATCATGGAACCTTTGTAGTTTCATTCAATTTTGTTTCTCATTTTCAACTTAAAGTGCCTTGGGAAAATGCTTTTCAAGCAATTCCAAGAGCACCATTGAACATTGTAATAGTCTAGTATACACATCTTAGTGTGAAAGTGCGTCAAGTGGCTCCAAGTGTCACTTGCACTTTCACTTAGGGTCGTGTCTCATTTGTTTCATTTCCATTTTCTTTACTTTACTTTGCTTGTTTGACTTTTATGTTTTAAGTCTCCGTGGTACTTAGGAGTGCGTTTCATTTAGATAAACCTTCATTTGGTTTCTAGGAGCATATCATTTTTTGCCTTCAAAAAGCTTTTGGAAGATTTCTACCTAGAAACTGGGGTAAGAAACGACCAGAGAAACTCCAGCTAAGGAAGGACAAGGTTCTTAAGCCTGTCCATTATGACTCACCTCTCCTTCCTGGGAGCTATTCAGTTTCTTTTACCTCTAGAATCTTTCTAGAAACCTTTTCACCAAAAATCAAAACAAAGTTTGTGAAAAGTTTTTGACTCTAAGACTTGTGCAAGACTTTCAAAACTCTTGTGAAAAATTTTCTTTACTTCACAAGTATGAGTCATTCTAGTGTACAAGGTACCATTCACAATGATCAGGAAAATATTCAATTGAGAGAGGAAATTAGTAGAACTCAGGCTCAACTTAACAGGACTGAAGCTGAGCTTAACAGAACTCGAGCTGAGTTCCAAGAGCTCAGACAAATGGTTACTAACCTCACTCTATATCAAAGAGGTCCGCACCATGAAGATCACTCCCATAGGCAACACCATGATCATGGTGATCAGTCTCATTATAGTGATTAAAATAGTGCTCATATATACGATCACTATCAGCCACCTCCTAGGAGACAGCACAATCCTAGAGACCATCATGTGGAACCCAAACTTGACCTTCCCCCCTTCTATGGTAGAGACAATGTAGAAGAATATTTTGAGTGGGAGATGAAGGTTGAACAAATTTTTGAGTGTTACCACATAGATGAGTAGGGTCGGCTATGTACTTCCGAAGTTGAGAAACGTGGAAGACTGGATGAAGGTTGGACAGTTGAGGAGGTAAGGACAACTCGTACGCAACTGGTCCAATTCTCCTTAAGATTTGGTAAGGTCCAACGAACTTGGGAGACAACTTCTTGGGACGAACGACTCTGCCTACTCCAGTGGTTGGATTCAGTCTAAGGAAAACGTGATCTCCTGCAGCGAACTCCAAAGGCCTTCTTCTCTTATCTGCGTAGGACTTCTGCCTGCTCCGTGACGTCTTCAACCTCTCTTGACTCAATTTCACCTTCTCGATCGTCTGCTGAATAAGCTCAGGTCCAGTCAACACCTTCTCCCCTTCTTGGAACCAACAAAGTGGAGTTCTGCACTTCCTCCCGTAGAGAGATTCAAATGGAGCCATTCCGATGCTGGACTAGAAATTGTTGTTGTAGGTGAATTCTACTAGCGGCAAGACTTCATCCCACACACCCACATGATCTAGGACGCACGTCCTCAGTAAATCTTCGAGCGTCTGGATGGTTCTTTCAGATTGATCGTCCGTCTAAGGATGATAGGATGAACTCATCTGCAGTTTGCTACCCAATTCACTTTGCAGGGACTGCCAAAATTGAGATGTAAACCTTGTGTCTCGGTTAGAGATGATACCGGAAGGAACTCCATGCAAACAAACGATCTCGTTGATGTAGAGTTGTGCAAGCTTCGTCATGGACATCTTCAAATTAACGGCTAGGAAATGTGCACTCTTTGTCAGCCGATCCACTATCACCCAGATGGAGTCGTGATTCTTCACCGTGCGGGGTAAGTGGGTCATAAATTCCATCGAGATGATGTCCCACTTCCATTCAGGAATCTCCAACTGCTATAGCAGACCGCCCGGTCTCTGATGCTCTACCTTGGCTCGTTGACAAGTTAAACATGACGACACGAAACGAGCGACATCACTCTTCATTCCCGGCCACCAGAAGGATTTCCTGAGATCTTGATACATCTTAGTCATGCCAGGGTGCATGCTAAGACGACTCTGATGCCCTTCCTCAAGAATGATCCTCTTCAGCTCGCCATCGTTTGGAACGCACGTCTTGTCTCTGTATCGAAGGAGACCGTCCGTTCCAGTAATGAAGTACTTTGCTTTGTCTGAACCGAGAGCGCTCAAGATCTTCACCAGTTCTTCATACTCGTAGTTTCCGTATCGAGACCGGAAAGCTGTCTTCTGGATGTCCCCTTCCTTAACCCGGATGTGATGATAACCGGACCTCAGATCAATCTTCAAAAAGACTGTAGCTCCATGTAGTTGATCCAATAGATCATCAATCCTAGGCAGGGGATACTTGTTCTTGATGGTCAGCTTGTTCAACTATCTGTAGTCAATACAAAGCCGAGAGCTGCCATCCTTCTTTTTCACTAAGAGAACAGGCGCTCCCCAAGGTGATGCGCTCGGTATGATAAATTTCTTATCCATTAGATCTTCAATTTGCTTCTTGAGTTCGACCAACTCTGCTGGTGCCATCTGGTAAGGTGCAATAGAAATGGGTCCTGCTGTCGACACCAAATCAATAGTGAATTCTACCTCGCGAGGAGGAGGTAGTCCAGGTACTTCATCCACAACCGATCGTCCTCCACTCAGCTTGCTACTGGACGATCGTTCATTACTTAAATCTTCACACTTCTCATTCGCGTGCGTCATTATCAGGTAACAGCTCGCGCCCTCCATGATATCTTCCCTTAACTGGCCGAGCGTCACAGATAACTCTTCTTCTTCTTCATCCGAAAATACTAATTTCTTCTCGCCGCAATCTATGAGAATGCGATTGCCAGCCAACTAATCCATTCCTAAAATCACCTCTAACTCTTTTAGAGGCAAACAGATGAGATTCACCTTATATCTACGCCCTTCCACCTCAATAGGATACCTAACACAAATAGTAGACGTCCTAATCTCACCAGCCGCTAGGGTTGACACCACCAAGTCGAACTGCATCTCGCTCTCAGCTAAACCCAGTTTCTCAACGCACGCCTTCGAGATGAAGGAGTGTGTTGCCCACGAATCATACAACACACAACAAGGTATTCCAAACAGTAAGCAAGTGCTGGTGATGAGTGTACCTGAGCTTGCTGCTTCAGCGCCCGTTATAGCATATACTCGTCCGACTGCTTGTGCTCGACCACCACCTCTCGGTTGGTTTCTTCCAGCATTCGGTGGCCTCATCACCGCTCGTCCTCCCATGTTGCACTCACTCTCCAAATGTCTGTTTCTTCTACAGCGAGTGCAAAACTTTCCTCCCACCAACTGAAAACATGTTACGGTCCCTTGCTGTCCGGACCGTCCGACGACAACCACTGCCTGAGACCCACTTGAATTCGATGGCTGTGCTGGACGAGCGTAAGGGTTCCTTCTCAAATTCGTATTGCTTCTAGACAATACCGGTCCCCTCACCCCCTATTGTTGCTTCTTCTATTGTTCCACCTCTGCCACATTCTTCTCCAATACTTTAGCCCTCTCAACCATGGTAGGAAAGGACTTAATACATAGGTTGGATATCAGCAGCTTCAACTCACTCCTCAACCCATTCTCAAACTTCCTACACTGCCATTCCTCACTGGTCGTCATAGTGTTAAATCTCACTAAGTGTTTGAACTTGTTGGTATATTCTGAAACTGTCATCCCCCCTGCACCAACTGAAGAAATTCCACTTCCTTAGCAAAACGGACGCTATCAGGGAAATACTCCTCATAGAACTTGCTTCTGAAGACTTCCCACGAGATGGGGCTTTGAGCGTCCGCTAAGATCATCTTCATACTAGTCCACCAATGACTAGCCTCTCCAGTCAGCAGATACTCAGTGAATGCCAAGCGATTGTCATCCGGACACCTTTTGGCATTGTAGATTCTTTCCATGTCTCTTAACCACTGGTCGGCCTCATCCGGTAGACACTTTCCATTGAACTTAGCTGGGTGATGTTGAAGGAAACTCTCTAAGCTCCACTCCGTCTGATGGGTAGCGTTGGAAGTGGACGCTCCCGGTGTGTTCCTGGTGGTTGCGATGATTTCCATCAGTTGTCTCTGGGTCGCTTCAGAGTTGGCACGTGCGGCTTCCAAACTCTGCAAAGAGGTCGTATTCTGCTGCACCAAGGCAGCGTTCTGCTGTTGTAGCGCTTCTATTACTGATTCCAACAGTCTTGTGTTGTCGGATACATCACGATCAGTAGGTTGAGGAGGAGGTCTCGGTGCCATTAGTTCTCTGAGAAGCAGAGAAAGAAATAATTAGTTAAGTTCAAGGAGTTTAAAATACTCATCAAACGAACGTTTGAGCACACAGCGAAAACATAGTGTACTCATAACCTACAGTGTTCTTTAAGGAACAAAACTGCTCTGATACCACTAATGTAACATCCCAAAAATACAGCAATAAACTATATGATAGAATAATTACACTTAATAATATTTCAGTTCAGTCTTACACTAAGAAAAACGTATGGTTCTGGCCGAACGGCCTTACAGAAAGATTACAGCTAAAACTGTACAGGATAAGCAAAACTGACCGAACGGTTTTACAAAAGTTTATACCAAACGATCAAATAAAATCAAAAGAGAAGATGATCAAACGACCAGCTTACTATAACTAGACTACTGACCCAACGTCCTACTGTTCGGTCTTAACTTCAACTTCTACCAAATTTTCTTCTTCCAGCGTATCTTCGAACAGCGCGTCCCCTTCTGCTCACATCCAAACGGATGATCATTGCAACGACAAGACGAACGTACAAAACAAGACACGACAGGAAACACAGGGTAAGCTTATGTAATTTAATTCATGCATAAACATACATTTCAAACAATCCAACACACAAGATACATTTCATCATGCATATCATACAAAGCATATTACTAGAC
This sequence comes from Vigna hirtella, assembly GCA_027742795.1. Taxonomy (NCBI): domain Eukaryota; kingdom Viridiplantae; phylum Streptophyta; class Magnoliopsida; order Fabales; family Fabaceae; genus Vigna; species Vigna hirtella. Next base: position 93,691 of record JAHCHA010012838.1, read on the forward strand.
TGACTGTCCGGACTGTATGAAATCTGTGTAGCTACAGACGTTCGTGCACCCGGGTGATGTAGTAACTGGGATGCCCTCAACAGCTGCCACCGGTTAGCCCTATCTGTCCAAAGTACCCCTAAGGACTAGGACCTCCTGCCGTTCCCACACATGACCTACCCTCCTCTACGTGAAGACGAGTACCCACGGAACATCAGGATGAATAGCCAGCTTAGCATGCCCACAGTCATACTTTACAAATTCCAATATTCATGCATGAGTCGTTCCTCCCCGGAACGCTCGTCCAAAATCCACAATATTTCCCTATCACATTTTCTTCATCTTTCATTAATAAATATCTCATTTAACCACCTCGTGCAAAGATTCATAAATATTTTAAATGACGAACGTTCAACCCGAACTCAGAACGGGACCGAACACGTAGAACTAGACCAAGAGATCTCCAGTTCCAGAATGGATTTAGACCAAGAAGTTTACTATCGGTTTGAGAAAGAAACCGAGTACAATCACACATCATGAGAAACGAGTAGAACGAACGTAAATTTCAAAATGAGCCAATAGATGAACTAACTCTTACGAACTTCAACTGAATATCAAAAAGACCATACTCAGCACTAAGGCTCTAGGCCGGAACCAATGTACATAGACACTCCAAGATATTCAAAGAATAATATGTACGGGAATTCCCATGAAGAAAACGAACGCTTATGAAAACTTAGATTATTTAGATTTAGTATCAAGAAATACGAATGTCAGTTAAAGACTGAACACTATAGTGAGCGAACCCTAGTGGCTTGAACGAACGCTCTTATTATGAAATTTAGCTTAAGGAGCTAGAACGAGTACCTGGTGTAAGACCAAACACTTGCTTAGAATGAACACTTGGTATAATACCTAGTGCTACTAAACCTTAAAGAGAGGAGGCTTAATAAATATGCCACAATACTATTGAAGTAGTGTTTAAGAATGACTAAACTATACAAATACATATATATACATATATATATACTTAAGCTTTTTACGGAATATCAAGACACAACTATGATTTGGCCGAACGCTCAAACATAGTATTACAACACGAAGACACTCGCCCTCAACTAGGATTCTTCCCAAATGAAAGAATCCAATTCTAACCAAGTTCACTCAGAAAACCGAACGGTCAAAGACTATTCAGTAACGAACATACACTATCTTAGGAGAATTTCATATTCAGAATTCATACATATTCAAACTCATTTCTCAACATATAACTTCATAAATTTACACATTCATATCATAATCAATTTTCATAATTCATACAATCCAAACATATCAACCATCATGTATTAATTTATTCAATGCAACGAACGTTCATGAAACACACATAATTATAGAAATTAAATTAATAAGCTTCCCTTACCTCTAGCGTGAACGAGCGTACAAGATATAGGATGCGGTTTGTCTGACTAAAATTCTTCTATCCTCAACGTTCAATCAACTTTTCAAACCAAAACAAACGACAAACAAACTAGTTCAGAAGGATACTATGAACTCATGCAACCAGGAGTTGGTTTGCATGTGCCAGGGAACGAACGACTAAAGGAGAAAAAGACTTACCAAATCAGAACTCGAAACTGTTCAGTTCAGAATGAAGCTTAGGACGCCGGAAACGCTTCTACGGTGCCTGAACGGAGATCGGAGTAGAGAAATGGTGAGTTTTGGTAGAGAGAAGGGAGAGCTTTTTAGAGAGAAGAAGAAGAAATGAAAGATCAGAGTTTTGGAGAAGAAGGTGCATGCAGAGAGAGTGGGACGGGGTTTTAGAAAAATCAGTTTTGCTTCCCACGTCAAAACGAACGTCCGCTCATCTGTTGACACCTGCCTTCCACTATCTGATTTCCAAATCCTCGTTGCTTGAAACCTGGCGTCCGTTTAGAGGGGTTTTGGGTGCGTTTTTAATGGTTCTGACAACCATCAATTCTATAAAAACGTAACCTTAATTGAAAAGGTACTGTAGCTTATCAATCAATTTCTGAACGAAACAACCAATAACCCATTCTTAATTCAATATCAATATTTTAATATTAAAAGTGATCCTTGCATCTGTTTTCCATTATCCAGACCTTTTAACGTTACAACTCCATTCAATAATATTATATATATTACCCCTAAAAGTGTTCAATAAACATCTTTATATACCTGTGAATTACAAAAGCTCATACCATCACGTCTTTAAAACACTCTGCCAATTTTATTTGCTACACTACTATATATATAATCCAACCAAAATAATGCACAAAACCACCATAAATTTCCACTCCATATACTCATTAATAACCAAGACCCACCTAAAACATCCTCATATATCATCCTTCTCGTCTTTAGAATGCCACAATACCATTAATATCAACATACCCATTATTTCATACCAACCAGAACAATGCCAGCTCAAACATAGGATAATTTTTTCTCTTTGTAACCAAAGGATACATTACTTCTAATTTTCCAGCTTATTATCATCTCAATTATAAAACCCAACTAAAATAACCAAAACACATAGTACTCCTATTTTTCCAAAATCACATTTTTAACAATTTAACCACTTAATAATAAAACCAATCCTACTCGCAAGACAAAAATGAATAGCAAGAACACCGAAATAGACACATTCAGTTTAGAGGTTCATCATTTTTTTTTCTATAACTACTCCAACCTACTGTAGAAACACAACCCAACCACGTTCAGACATTTAAACCCATTTCTCCTTATCACCTTTCTCTTTTATTTGAACTAAAACAAAGCACGGTTCATGAGGCTCCTCCCAGAAGCTTCGAGAACCTCAGGTAAAATTCCTGATAAAAGCTTGCAATAAATTAGAACATATAGAAAGATGCCAAACGTAAAGAAGTAGTACACACTTAAAGATAGTAGAGCTACAAATTACCTTTTCTGACTCTTTTCTTGTGCCAGAAGCAGTAGACACTTAAAGATAGTAGAGCTACAAACCCCAACACACTAAAGGAAATTATCAACTTTATTGACTTGCTAATACCTCTATTGCCTACAACAGGATAAAATATGAAAACTTATAATTTTAATCATCTACACATTATTCATATTCACATTATCAAAACAGAAAGAAAAGATAAACGTACTCAAAGCCTAAATAAAGTGTTTATTGTTATAACAGTAACAAAAGTAAATGTGAAAGGTTTGCAGATTAGGTATAGAAATTATAGAGAGGAAATATAAAGTCAGTGTCACATGTTAATGGTACTACTCAATGATACTTGTTCTTAGCATGGAGTAAAAGCTACAAGAATGAGTTAATTCTCAGTAAAAGATGTTGTTGTAAACATAACTGTGTAACTGACTTGTGTCAGTCAGTTGCCGTGTGCTCATACACGCCATATATACTTCATTGTTTTGATTCTTTCAATACAAGTGTTAATATTCCCCTCTTATTCTCTGTCCACTCTCTGTTGTAATACATCTTTCTTCTCTGCATACTGGTTGCGTTAACAGTGGTATCAAGAGCACAGGTTCAAAACCTGGTGGATCAACTCAAGACGATCAAGAAGATGACTGGCGTAATACATAGTAACTTTCGTGTGTTTGACGGTAAAGGGTTTGATGACTGATGTGTCAAAATGGATGCCATTTTTGGCTATCAAGAGGTTGACGAGATTATCAAGAAAGGCTTCAAGGAACCATTGAAAGGTGATCCCAAAGAAACAAAGCGATACAAAGAAAATAAGCGATTAGATTGCAAGGCCCGGATGCTCCTACATCAGTGTGTGTCGGCTGCCATTTTTCAGAAAATTTCGAAAGCGGCTACGGCAAAAGAAGTATGGGAGATCTTGCAGGAGGGATACGGTAATTCTGGCAAGGTGAAGAAGGTTCGGTTGCAATCCTTGCAGCGATAATACGAACTTCTGTGCATGTGCGAGCAAGAAACCGTAATAGACTACATTGGAAGGATTCAAGTCATTGTAAACGCGATGAGATCTTGCGACAAAATCGTGAAAGACAAGAAAATAGTCGAGAAAATTCTCATAACTTTGACACCCCAGTTTGACCATATCGTCGTTGCGATAGAAGAGTGCAAAGATCTTGCAGTGATGAAGGTGGAAGAATTACAAAATTCACTTGAGGCACATGAACAAAGATTAATCGAAAGAAGAAATACAGAGAAAGAAGTAAATCAAGGTACGAACCAAGCCCTACAGGTTAGAAGCAATTACAAAACCAGAGGATGTGGAAATGGAAGAGGTAGAGGTCGTGCTCGTGGAGGTCGACCTGGAGGCACAAACTCGAGTGTTTCTGATCAAAATGATGAAGATGAATGTAGTGAAAACAAGAACGGTAGCAAGAGAGGAAGAAAATACTCCAGAGGGAGACGAAGAAGTAACATTGATAAAAGAAACATACAATGTTATACGTGCAGTAAGTATGGACATTATTCATCTGAATGCTGGCATAATGAAGATGTAAAGAAAGGCAAAGGAAATGAGGAGGCTAATCTTGTGCAAGATGCAAATGACTCTGATTCTGATCACGTGCTATTAATGAGTACAATCAAAGAAGACGAAAACGAGTACAAGAATGGTGACTCTGCATGCGACAACAGGTGTAACGAGTGCAAGAACGGTGGCTCTGCATGCGACAGGTGTTGTAAGGCTAAACATGTGTTGTTAGCTGACGAAGCGCATCATGCAGAAGATGAATCCTGTTGGTACTTAGACACAGGCTGTTCCAATCATATGACAGGGAAGAAAGAGTTGCTATTGGATCTAAACCCGAGTATTAAAAGTAGCGTGCGGTTTGCCGATGATAGTGTGATCATGGCTGAAGGAGCTGGAAGAATTATGATCAAACGTAAAGATGGATGACCAGCCTACATGAATAATGTCTTGTATGTTCCAAACATGAAGAGTAATTTGCTGAGTTTGGGGCAGCTTCTCGAAAAAGGTTATACAATGACTATGTGCCAAAAACACATAAACGTATTTGACGAAAGACAACGACTTGTTCTTAGAGCCCCACTTGCCAAGAACAGAACCTTTAAGGTAAATCTTAATACCATTGTTGTTCAATGCTTGACCGCTGTTGATTTCAAGGAAGAAGCTTGGTTGTGGCATGATGACAAATTTATGAACACCGAAAAACGGCGCCACAAACTTGTTTAACAATCGGCAAGTGTGACCGAATCGTATCAAGTAATAAAACAAGGTAAGACTAACCAAGTATCGTTTTCCCAAAGGACTCACGGCCTAGTTTAGCTATATGATTTGTTGATTATTTAAGACTTAAGAACAAATTGATTGTAGGTTTAAATGCAAAAGACAGTAATTAAATATGTATGCATGAATTTGATCAATGGAGAAAAACAGAATACAAACACTTCAATGAATTAGATGGATGAGTATGTTGTTGGGGTTATCAATTTCATCTTTTCCACTCTCATATACTTTTAGGAATTCATCATTCTTTTCATCAATGTTAATGCCACTCTCTAAATCACCTTGCAAGAAGGCCTATCCTTAATTACGAGTTCATACAATTCCTAGCATTCCTAGTAATTAGTTATGAAGTGCAGGAGCTTAAAGGCAACCAATATGCTATTGGGAGAAATTCCCCGGATCTAGATTTCCCCGTACGTTCCCATATCGACAAAATCAATAATCATGGCAATGAATGAGTTAAACAAAGCAAGCATTAAGCAAAGAGGAAAAACCCTAACTAATGATGAAAGAAAGCTTGTATCTTAAAATAAGATGTTAAAACATTAATTCCATATATGAGAGTTTCACAAGACTACATTGATTCCCCAACAACAATACAAGGTTTAGTTCACCATATTCATGGTGAAAATAGATGAACAATAATGAAAGAATGAAAGATAAAACCCTAGAAAGGTGAAGAGGTAGCCTGAGCATCCAAGATCTTCCTTCAAGGGGTGGAAAAGTGAGTGTTTGCTTCGTCTCAGCCAAAGATACAAACCCTAGGACGTCCTAAAGCTTATATACTATTCTAAAAATACAGAAAAATAGGCACAAGCCCATAAAAGTAACAGAAAACCGGTCCAAGACCACTTAGAATGGCGCTCAGCAGTATTTTGCCGCTGAGCGGTAATAGCGCATGATCCATTTTGCCCCCAGCTGCTGTTTTTGCCCCTCAGCGGTGATTTTGGCACCTGAAAAGTGCCGCTCAGCGGTATTTTACCGCTCAGCGCCACTCGGTCACACTTTTTCTGTGTTCTGGTTGATTTTTCAGCATTCTGGTTGACTGGTTGACTTTTCTGGTTGACTGGTTGACTTTTCTGGTTTCTGGTTGACTTTTCAGCACTCCAATCATTCGGTACTTCAATTCTTCTTTCAAATCATTCAATTAGCCTACAAAATCAAGGGAATCTTGCACAAAACCATTAAATTCACTTTCAACTCTCTTATTCACAAAACTAAAGCAAAAATATGAGTTCAAGCTAGTTTCTAAGTCTTAAAGGTTGCTTTTGGTATCAATTTTAAGCATAAAAATAACGGTTTTTCAACCGTTATAATGGCACTACCGGTTCGGGCATCTCAACCTTAGAAGTCTGAAATTGTTGAAGAGCAAAGATCATGTAAAAGGAGTTCCTGAGATACAGATTCCTGACAAAGTATGTGAAGGATATGCTGTTGGGAAGCAGACTAGAACTAAGTTTAAACAAACCATGTACAAGAGAGCAAAGCAACCACTTGCTGTTGTCTACTCAGATGTATGCGACCCATTTGATGTGGAGACAATAGGAGGTAATAAATACTTCCTGCTTTTCGCAGATGAGTGGACTAGGAAGATGTGGGTTTACTTGATCAAAGAAAAGAAAAACGTATACCAATGCTTTGTAAAATTTTGTGCTATGGCGGAAAGGGAATCTGGTTTGCAGGTTAAGATTTTCAGAACAGATGGTGGAGGAGAATTTAACTCACTTGAAATGAACGAGTTTTGCACCAACAAAGGTATCGTGCATGAAGTGGTAGCTTCGTACACACCCTAACACAATGGTCTTGCAGAAAGAAGAAATCGGATGTTGCTTGACATGACTAGGTGCATGCTTAAAGCAAAGAAGCTGCCACACTGCTTGTGGGGAGAAGCCGTCTCTACAGCAGTTCATCTACTGAATAGGAGTCCAACCAGATCATTGACTAACTGCACCCCAGAAGAAGCTTGGTCTGGAGTTAAGCCTACAGTTAAGAATCTGCGTGTTTTTGGATCTATATGTTACAAACATATACCAGATGAAAGAAGGAAGAAGTTAGATAATAGAAGTGAGATGCTTGTTCTCGTCAGGTATCACTCAACTGGTACATATAGAATGTATGATCCAAGAAAGAATCAGATAATTGTGAGTAGAGATGTTATAGTGGACGAAGAAAGCATCTTTGATTTGGAAACGACAGAAGCCGAACCAGACTCTGTTCAAGGCACTTTAGAAGACAGTCATGTTGAAGAAGAACAAGTGGCTGGAGGCAATGAGGGCAACAGCAGAAGGTCATAGAGAGTTAGATTTCCCTCAACGAGGCTGTCAGGGCATGAAGTGTTTGCAGATAGTGATGTTTTGGATTCTGGAGACTTGACTCATCTTGCGTTTTTGGCAGATGCAGAGCCTATTACTTGGAGGCAAGCCATTGACATGAAGGATTGGAAGGAAGCAATGATTGAAGAGTTGAGATCCATTGAAAGGAACAGAACCTGGGATATGGTTGAATTACCTCAGCATAAGCGGGCAATTGAGGTAAAATGGGTCTTCAAGACCAAGTATAAACCAAGTGGTGAGATAGCAAAGCTAAAGGCCAGACTCGTAGCGAAGGGGTTTCTACAACAACAAGGAATAGATTATACAGATGTCTATGCGCTAGTTGCAAGGCTTGAGACAGTAAGACTCGTGATAGCTGTTGCTAGCTGGAATAATTAGAAAATTCAACAGTTAGATGTGAAATCAGCTTTTCTCAATGGCCCTTTGGAAGAGGAAGTCTACGTGATGCAGCCACCTGGTTTCGAGAAACAAGGTGAGGAACAAAAGGTGTATAGGTTGAATAAGGCATTATACGAACTCAAGCAAGCGCCACGAGCCTGGAACAACCATATCAATGCACTATTGATCAAACTGGGATTTCAAAAGAGCTCTGTTGAATTCGGTGTGTATGTAAGAAGCGTTGGATTACAAAACAAACTCTTGGTGTGTTTGTACGTGGATGATCTCCTTGTGACCGGAGATTCTGAAGAAGAAATAGATATGTTCAAGAAGGAAATGAAGGAAGAATATGAAATGTCTGATCTAGGCAATCTGAGTTATTTCCTCGAACTGGAATTTATGGAAAAAGCGAATGGAGTTATTCTGCATCAAGCAAGGTACATCAATGAGGTCCTGAAACGTTTCAACATGACTAACTGTAACTGTGCTCCAACCCTAGTCATTGCAAATTTAAAGCTTGTAGAACAATCTGAAGAGGAACATGTAGATGCCTCTCTTTATAAACAAATTGTGGGTTCCTTTAGATACATCTGCAATAGTAGGCCTGACATCAGTTATGGTGTTGGCTTACTAAGTAGATTCATGCATGAGCCTAGGACATCACACTTGACAGCAGCTAAGCACGTTCTGAGGTACTTGAAGGGAACAACAAATTTTGGTCTTCTGTTTCCCAAAGCATCCAGCAACACAGAAGGTATATTGGAGGTATGGTGTGATTCAGATTGGAGTGGAGACACAGTGGATAGAAGAAGTACGTTTGGTTATTTCATTCAATATGGTGGAGCACCTATCTCCTGGTGTTCTAAAAAGCAAAGTGTAGTCGCACTTTCAACATGTGAAGAAGAATATATATCATCTGCAGAGACAGCTTGCCAGTGTATTTCGTTAGAAGCACTTCTTGGAGACTTGAAGTTGAAATGTAGAAGACCCATACAGCTGATGGTTGACAATAAATCCGCAATAACTCTGTCAAAGAATCCTGTGTTTCATGGGAGAAGCAAACACATCGATACTAAGTTCCATTTTCTAAGGGATTTAGTGAGTCAAGGCAGAGTTGAGTTACTACACTGCCCAACTGAAATACAAAAGGCTGATATTTTTACTAAAGCACTCAGACAGTCCAGGTTTGAGCAGCTGAGGGATTTGTTAGGTGTAAATTCTTTCACTAGTTATGTTTAGGGGGTATGTTGTTGTAAACATAACTGTGTAACTGACTTGTGTCAGTCAGTTGCCATGTGCTCATACACACCATATATACTTCATTGTTTTGATTCTTTCAATACAAGTGTTAATATTCCCCTCTTATTCTCTGTCCACTCTTTACTGTAATACATCTTTCTTCTCTGCATACTAGTTGTGTTAACAAAAGATTTCCTAAAGTACGCTTATCTTAAATTCCATAAGAGAATTTGTACATAAACAACTCTTAAAATTCATAAACTCCGATAGCGTGCTGCTTGGCAACACAGAAGAAAACTAATAAATAATAAATAGTCCTATCTACTCTACACTAAAATTCTATAGATAAAATGGAAAAATCTAAATGTGAAGAAGTTTCACTCATGCTTTTTAAGATAGCTTTTACCTTATATAAATTACTTTTAGCTCATAAAAAGAATTATGTATTTATTTTTCTTTATGTTATGTTTTCATAATCGGAATAAATCAACGTGTTTTGAACAACAGAAGATAAAAAACCTTGACCAAAAGGAATAAAAGTTTGGAAAGTGAACAATCAGACTTCTTAACCTCAAGAACCCTTGCATACTTCACAATGATGTCATGTTAAAAAAAAAATCCTTAAGCTATCTAAGTTTTCATGTTCCATACCGAAACATTACCTTGATTTTTCTGGTTCCGGTAGTATTCCATATTGGGGATAAACTAACTTGGCCAGTGAAACTTTGGTTTGTGTAACGGATGATGCGTATGTCATACCATATAATAGCTCCTACAGTGTTGGAACACCTTCGAGTGAGTTCATTGGCAGTAGTGGTGATGCAGAAGCGGCAAAAATACCTTGTGATGTCGTTTCTCAGCGTCAGGTCCCCTATTGTTTGCTTCAAACTCCTCAATATTACTTTCAGTGACCTATTGGCAAATATTAAAAAAACTACATAGATGAAAACAAGTATATTGCAATGCATACCGAAGAAAAGGAATCAGAAACGTGTATCTTCTTGTACATTGCTTCACGTGGATTTGGTAGTGGAGGAGCACGCAGTAGTGGACAAATGATGCTGACAACGGTGGGATTGCCGGAAATGGTAGCTTAGGGTTTAGGTGTTGCGTTGAGCGCGAGATAGAAAGGGGCATAGGAGAAAGTTATTCCGAGGCGGTGCACGGTGGTCATGATGGAACGTTAATTACTGACGCTGCCATTAGATGAGCCTCGCCAGAATCCTCACCAGCGTTTGAGGGCAGTGAAGGGTAAAGAGGAAACTGAGGCAGTGAAGGATGAAGAGCAAACTGAGACAGTGAAAGGTCAAGGAAGAAGCTGAGACATGAAGGGTTTCAGTCTTTTGGGTTTGTTGTGTTATAATTCTAGAAAAGAAGAACCTAAAATTTGAAGAAAAAGTAAAATTTTGGGAGGGAATGCTTAAAAAAAATTGAGGAAAACAGGGAAAAAAGTATTTTAATCTTTTAAGGTAAACAACCTCTTTAAAAAGAAATCAAAACCTCTGCTATTGTTGGCTTGAAGATAATTTATTAGAATCATTCTAGATAATTTCTATTTGAGGGGGGTTTTAATAACCTCCCCAAAATAATCCCCACAAAATACAACATTTTTTGTAGTGCACGTCCGACTCTTTGAAGTAGTGGGACAATGTTTCCAACGATGTTTTTCACGTCTTTTGTTGGGGGCTGGACGTCAATTAGTTCTTAATTGAATCAAAAGAGATGTATTACTTTCCACTAAATGATGTTTGAACGTCGTCATTTCATCTAGCTTAAATTACGTGTAATCCCTGCCATCCTGTTTCTCTGTTGAACATATTAGGATTCATGGTTTTTATATCCTTTGTGTTTTCTTTTCCTTAGATTTCAAAGCATTTATGTTCCTCAAATTGCAATCTGCTCGCTTGAATTTCAAAGTGTCGCATTCAGGTCTCAGTTCATATGAAGGTGGCCTTTGAAATTGAAGTCAACAAAATGCTTTTTATAGTACAGAAATGATTAAGTTATCTTACTGAAAGGGAAACGCTTAGGAAAAAGAATAATGGTTCACAATATGTTTAATGCTGAAATAATTTTATGATCTAAAATAATTATATAAAGAAGATGTTCAACTTCATCATTCAACAATGTTGAATCATTTTTTAAATTGTCTTGGAGTTGTGTTCTACCATTGGATTTCAGAGCTATTTGATTTCTTATGGTGGAAACAACTCCAAGATAAGTTAAATTTATAAAGTTGATGTCGAATATTGAGTGCATTCGACGGAAATGCTTGGAGATTGACGTCTCTTTTTGGGATCAACGACGTTCTTCTCCTTTTACAAAACACAACATTTAAAATGAAGACCAAAGATGATGGAAGACATTATAACCAAAACTAGGAAGTAAAAAAAAGAACCAAAGGAAAAAGTTAACATCAATTTGGTTGCGGAAGTAATGTAGGATAGGTTTTGAAAGGGTCTACTTGAAATTCATAAGTGTTAACTTTTTCCTGTGTTTTCCCCCATGCCTTCATGGTTAACAAAGAAATGTCTTCATTTAGTAAAGGAAAAGAAGGAAAACACAAGCAAAGAGTTAACATGAATTTGATTACCGAAGTTATGTGGGATAGGTTTTCAATGGGTCTACTTATTTATCAACGTGAAGGGCATTGGAGTGGTTGGGAATATTAATTGTGTGACAAGAATGTTACGTCAAATTCGGATGGTATTGATGTTTTAATCTTCATCCGAAAGCCAAAGTTTGCTCCATTTTTTTATTACTTTTTCTTTTTCCTTTTAAACTCTCACTTTAACGTCCAAGCTTTGTAGATCTTCGACGTTTTTTTCGTCAGAAGCACCAGAGATTTTTTTACTTTTTCACTAAATTTATTTACAACAATGCCACCAATTATTGTTTACGTTGGCTGTTATTTTATTTGACGTTGAACGCGTGATAACAGTTGAAAAACTGTTATTTTTATACTTAAAATTGACTTCAATTACAACCTTTATGACTTAGAAATTAGCTTGAACTCATGATTTTGTTGAATTATTGAAAATAACAGAGTTGGACAGGTTTTATGCTTGATTTCCTTGTTTTTGTAGGTTTTTAGATGAAATTGATGAAAGGAGTGAAAAGGGATAAAGATGGAATCAGAAAAGGACACAGAAAGTTCAAAAGAAGAGAATCAACAAGTACCGCTCAGCGCCGTTTACCGCTGAGCGGCACTTTTCAGTACACGTTGGCACTGCTGAGAGGAAAACTGGCGCTGAGGGGAAGAATTGACACGCGTTACTACCGCTGAGCGGCACTTTTCTAGGCTTGGGCCTACCTTTCTGTATTTTTTAGAATATTATATAAGCTTTAGAACGTTCTAGGGTTTGAATCTTTGGCTGGAACGAACCAAGAACACACTCTTTCACCCCTTGGAGGAGGATTTTGGATGCTAAGGTTCCTTTCTCAACTTTCTAGGGTTCTATCCTTCACTTTTCCATTGTATTTCATCTAGTTTCACCATGAATATGGTGAACTAAACTTATTTTTTTGTTGGGGAATCAATGTAAATCCTTAGAAACTCTCTTGTATGGAATTTGTTCTTCAAGATCATTTTTATGATACATGCTTTCTTTCGTTAATAGTTAGGGTTTTTCCTCTTTGCTCAAAGCATGCATTGTTTAACTCATTCGATGTCATGATCATTGGTTTTGTCGATATGGACACATACGGGGAAATCTAGATCTAGGGAATCTCTCCCATCAGTATATTACCAACCTAGACATAGGAGTATGATAGTTGGTTGCCTTTAAGCTTCTGTTCACTATAATGCATGATTAATTGCTATGGAGACAAGACATTGTAAACTAGTGATTATGATTAGGCTTTCTTCGCCGAGACATTGGGTTTTAAGTAATTTAGAAAGTGGCATTAACATTAATGAAAAGAAATTGATAAACTCCAACAACATATTCATTCATATATTTCAATTCACGTGTTTAATTTCTTCTTGCCCATTGATCATCACATGCATACATATTTACTTTTCAGTCTTTTGCATTTGAAACTTACAACAATTGGTTCACAAGTCTTAATTCATCAATAGATCACATAACTGTCTAGGCCGTGAGTCCTTTGGGAGAACGATACTTGGTCTTTCCAGGTTTATTACTTGATACGATTCGGTTACACTTGTCGAGGGTTAACAAGTCTTTGACTCCGTCTTTGGGGATCGAAGATTTGTTCATCAAACGCGTGACGTTGCACACCCTTATATACACTGAATTTGAAAATCTTATGTACACTGAGTTTCTATATTGGTAAACCCTAATATTGAGGAAAATTATCTGGTATCCAAATTCAAATGGCTTCTTCATCACATCCTTCAACAGACAGAGGAAAGGCTATTGTGGCTGCAAGAAATGTTGATCTCTCGAGGTGGATCAGTGATGAGGAGACTCGTCTAGAGTTTTTGAGGTGGACGAAGTTTAAACGTGTTGTTCCTCACAAATATCTAAACCTCGACTTATTTGAAAAGGAGGGATTTCATTTATAGGAATGGATTGAAACTCAAGGTCTCTCTACACTTGCCAGATGAAGGGTGATTGGTACCCTGACTTAGTAAAGGTCTTCTACAACAATATGAGAAACATAGATGATGTCCTTCATTCTCGAATAAAAGGAGTAAATGCTCACATTGACAATGATGTGATGAAGTTGCTCCAGAAGAGGTGTGGGTTGAAGGTAGTGGAATGA